>JACXGJ010010920.1:0-20879 GCA_016801105.1 Esox niger | reverse complement strand
ACACACACACACACACACACACACACACACACACACACACACACACACACACACACACACACACACACACCATTAAGACTGGAATAAGGTGACAGGCTGCATAATCAGAATATGGAGACTGCACCTGCGGGAAGCAGAGCGATTTATTTACATACTGTATATGGGGACTATAAGTAATTGGCCAGGAATAATCCATTTGACAACTAATTGCCCCTTCACCATTTGCTTTCCAAATAGACACCAACAATATTAATGTGATTACCTTAGCAACCACCTTTTCTCCTGGACTTTACTATCGTGGGAACAAACATTTCGCTCTGGAGTTTAATATTCTAGATGACATCGATCATGAATAATAATTCTGCTAGACATTGGGAACAAGCTCTGGAGAAAGATGGGAGACTTCGCGAGGCAGTTACAAATTGTCTCTGGGGGCGGTATGTTAGAAAGAGTTGGATGGATGGAGAGTAATTTCATGCTAATTTAGTATGTAATGCCCGCATGCAAATAAGTTATTTTCAAACATTATTATTAATATTTGATGTATCTTTTGAAAAATGCAAGTTGAGTATCTTACTCCATTACACAGCATTTTTCCAAACTGTATTTTTGACAATTCATTAATTTTGATGTGCACTCATCAAAAAGTAATCTATTTCACCTCGTTGTGCTTGCGGAGGGAGGATGCGGGCAGTTCTCGTTTTCATTTACCTCATAGATTCTCGCTCACTAATGTATTAAACCTTGCATGTTCACAAACACGTTCCTAAAAGACACGTTCATGAGAAAATGTATCTCCATCTTGCTACGTCGAGATTTCAATGTTTGAGCTGTTCTATGATGTCGGCATAACGTTGACCAGGGTAATGGATGCTGACATTATCCTTACAACTTTCTCTGTGACTTAGTAATTGGTTCAAGGAAATACTGTACGTCTTGTGAAAAGGAAGCAGGTTTGTACCATAAACGTGGTATGGAACATTTATATCCAGAAAGATTAACCAAAAAGACTGCCATGCTCCCATTGACTATAATGGGATTCTTGTTTTCGGCAAGAAATTACCTACAGTACCGCAAATGGCTTTTAACTTAATCCCTGCAAGGTAGTAGTCGGTATGCCCTGGAATGCCTAGTTTTCAATAGTGACTACGACTACCTGCTGACTAATTACTGCCTCACCGTATCCAAATAACCAAAGACGAGACTATCATACAGCATCCTTTATGAATCAAAATAATGGTAAACAAGTCATGACTGAGGCATTTATATCTGTATTGATATTTTGAAATGACTGTCACCTGAGGCGAGCAGCAGCACAAACTAGTAGGATGACAATGAAAGCATAAAGGGAGAGGGAGGAGTTGAGCTACAACACGATGTCGGTTTGGACCAGAACTGCAATCAGTTTCTGACAGCCCCATAACCTGCTCTCACAGACAAGTGGGTTTAAAAAATTGTGTGGATGAACTTTGATCACTGGTTGTGGTAAAAAAAGAAAAGCTCCTACTACTTTTCCGATAAAGGTCAGTGAACAGCCATGCAAAACAAAAAAGGTGAGCGTTTAGTAGCATTTACCCCCCATTACCAAAAGGCGGACATTCTCCCAATCAATGGGCTTTAATGACAACCATTTTTCCCTCTTTTCCTTGCAATAAAGTCAGGCAAATGGCCACAGGTCAATGGTTGCTAATGGCAGTGTGGAAGAAGAAAAGGTTTCAGCGGGTAGTCATGCAGTGGCATTGAAGATGGAAAAGGTGTGTTATTATGGAGTCAGACCTCAGGTTGTGCATTTGTCTTCCAGGGTTAGTTACTTAAGGTGACCACACTTCTAATCTGAGAACTGTGACTTTCTCTCCACTAACCAACCTTCCTCCCCTCCTGTACAGTTTATCTTCCATGTGCACTCTCCTTCCTCTATATATCGGTTTATTCAACTTTAATCAAATGTATCTGATTTCACTTAATAATATATTTTTTGTGACTGTCTGTACTTCTGTGCCTTGCCATCTGCTAGGTGCTTTACCTAGATGGTAGCTCACTTCTTGTAAACATAGTATCTAGGTTCTGAGGGATAACACAAAACACAAATTCTGGTGTTTCGTCTCATTCAACTCACTCACCTACTTGACAATGGGGGGGGCCTCACCTACTTGACCCCGGCCCGGCGTCACCACGCTACACCAGTGCTTGTTGCATAACAAAGACCAACAAAGTGCGAAAGAAATAACACTACCGGCAGATCAAAATGATCTCAGGGCTAAACGGGAAGATTTCTTGGGATCAGACATCAAAACGGGATTGTCCCCAGAAAATGGCCACGTCTGTTTACCTTAACTCAGTTTAGTAAACTTTAAAGTAAAGTAAATGTGGAATGTTATAATAACATATGTTCACATTCTTATTTCACCCACCCTCCTAAATGATCCACGGAGGGCGGTGTTGAATTAGAAAAACAGCAGCTCGGGAGACCATTGGATTACTTATCTAAATTCATTCCAAGTAGCTGCAAGCAACTCTTTGAAGGATAGACCAAGAATGTGTAATGCAGGGTTAAAATTCACTGTGTAAAGATTTGGGCCATTTACAGTCGCTTGTAGCACTGTTGGTGGATCCATGCCGCTTGCATTGGCAGGGCTGTAGTTTCCATTTCCATAGCGGGCCAGTATAATCAAGTATGCCCTCTGGATATGAGCTTCTTCAAAATGAATGTAAGAAAAGAATTATTTGAGCATATATGTCGATCAATCATTATCTTACATGCCTGCAGCTCATTGTTTTAACTGTGGCAACTCTTCAGATGCTGTCTATTCTATCCCTATGTTGTCTACCTCACCGTTTCACTAAGTACATTTTGGAGTTTGTGTAAATGTAGTTAGTGTATAAAAGTGATTTTGAGACCACCAGGACAATGCCCTTGTAAAGAAATCCACAAAAGAGCACCGAATCGATGGTAAAAGAACATCAGCTCTGACCAATACGCCATTAATATGAAATGTCACAAATCCATGCAACTTGTGATTCCACCAAGAATAATTATTGTGCTTGGTGGTTAAATACTGCAGACTGTCCGTAAGGAGGCATTCAATAATGTCACAACATTTCAAATGAATGAGTCGCTTGTCACTGCTTTGTTTGGTGATATAAAAACGGACTCACGGATTTCATTCTCTACACAGCGTTAAGACAGAGGGCAGATGCTGTGTCTGTTGCGGAAAGCAGACGGGCTTTTGAGGCACCTTCATAGAGATCGTGCTCCACATGCCTGCCTCTCAAAAGGCCAGACCTAATCTGTCTTATAAAAGAGACAATTTTTTTTAACCAAAAAGACCCTGAAGACCCCAGTTCTTGCAGTCCCGCTGGTGTGTGTGTGCGTGCACAGGCGAATATGTGCCGGCACCAGCTCATTTAACTGATGACACAGTGAGAGGCTGTCTTCAAAGACATTGGAGGCATATGGTACCCACCTAAAAACCCATCCCTCACAGCTATGAAAGTTCAGGGTCCCGAACAGAATCCTGCAACCCAAAAGTAGGGCTCAGGTTACCAAAGTAGTGTACTATATGGCTAATAGTCGTGCTTGGGACACGGAGGTGTCATAGTGTTGAATAATATATGCAGTAAACTGAGATGTGACTACTGAGAGGTCAGATGAGGAAAGGAGTCAGTATTCTGATTCCAGCTGTTCAGATATCCCTCCCTATCTTATCGGATGAAATCTTATCTGGGCAAAACAGATCTGATTCTTCAAGCTCAAAGTCATTGCCAAGGTTGTTTTTAGGGCAATGCATGCTGTGTTGCACGTTTAGGGTAAAGATGTAGTCCTGTAATAAAATAATAAAATCTCAGGTCAATGTATGCAAACATTTCTTATAGCTTTTATCCCATTGTGCTTAAATACATTTGGAAATGACAAAAGCTTTGTTTAAAAGGCAATTATTTTTCTCTCAAGTGGAATTACTGGGAGTGAGAATCTAAATACCAAGCATAATCACATCTAAATTGCTGCAAAATACCCAGCCCAAATACACATGGTATATATATACACATGGTAAAATATATATGGATGAAATATATATATATATATATATATATATATCTATTTCATCCAGGTACTTAACAGTAGTCAGGGCACCGTTGACTAGCACGTGGAGGTCTGTGTGCCTCCCCAGACCATCACTGACGCACCGCCAAACTGGTCATGCTGGATGATGTTGCAGGCGGCATAACGTTCACCACAGCGTCTCCAGACTCTCACAGCTTTCACGTGGTCAGTGTGAACCTGCTCTCAGCTGTGAGGAGAACAGGGCGCCAATGGCGAACCTGCCAATTCTGGTGTTCCCGGATGAATGCTTATCAAGCTGCAAAGTGCTGGGCTATGATCACAGGTCCCACTAGAGGACGTTGGGCCCTCATGAAGTCAAAGTTTGGTCAGACACATGCCCATCAGTAGCCTGCTGCAGGTCATTTTGTAGGGCTCTGGCAGTGGTCCTTCTGTACCTCTTCACACAAAGGAGCAGATACTGGTCCTGCTACTGGGTTGATGCCCTTCTACAGCTCTGTCCATCTTTCCTTGTGTAATAGCCCAACTCCTGGTATCTCCTGAATGCTCTTTAGACTGTACAGGGAGACAGAGCAAACCTTGCAAAGGCACATATGGATGTGCCATCCTGGAGGAGCTGGACTATCGGTGTACCAACCTAAATGGGCTGCAGGTACTGCCTCATGATACAAGTAGTGACAAGAACACACGCAAAACTGGAGAAGAATCAGTCAGGAAGGATAAGGAGAGAGCAATTGTCTGAGGCCACCACCTAAAAAACCATTACCTTTTTGGGGGTTGTCTTGCTTTTGCCTCTCCAGTGCACCCTTTGTCACTTTAATTTACAACAAAACAGGTGGCATTGCTTATGCTTTCTATCTGTACAGACTGATATCTCTGAAGTTAAATTGGTTTGGTGTTATACTGTGATGATTACATGTTCCCTTAAATTCCCCCAATTCAACGACAAGCTCCTTTTTGGTATGTATTTGTGTACAGCTCTGTTTGAACACTTTAAAAGTGACAAAACACAATTCTTCCTATTTAATGGCACTGAAAGTAATTGGACGGATTAATGTAATGTCCGAATTAAGCACTCATGTTTAGTATGCTGTCACATTTTCTTAGCATGCATTAACGGCCAGAAGTCTGACCCATGGCCTCGACCAAACACAGTTTCTCTTCTGTGCTCTGCACGCCCCCAATATTTGTTTTGATGTCATATTCACCAAATTAAAGGCTTGTTCAATTAGATTTTAATCTGGAAATGTACTTCACCAGTTAAGAACTAACCCTGTTTTTATCCCCAAAGAAGAATATCTCAATAGTTGCTATGGCAACATGTTTGGGGTCATTGTCTCGCTGCATGATGAAGGATCGTGCAATGAGGTTAGAGGCATTTGCTTGTACTTAAGCAGGCAAGATATTTCTATACACTTCAGAATTCATTCCGCATCTGCTCTCAGCAGTACCACTACCCATGAAGTGGGCCCGTTTCAGTGGCAGCCATGTATGGCCAAGCCAAAATGCCCTCAACCATATCTCACAGATCAAAAAAATTGGTGAAAACCAATTTTTCTTCTTTTTGTTTCTCTAAACATTGCTTTGCGGCTGGTACAAGTGAATATTTGTGCTGTGTCCTCAACACCCATTTCCAGAACACTTTAGGTACTAACATTTCAGGCTATTTTAGGTAAGGTACCATGGCCATTTTGTTTTTGAGGCTGCATTTCTTAGTCCCTGCCATTCTGTTTGAGTTTTTTTTTTTTGCAGACAGTAGTTGCTGCCACATTCTTCAGTCATCCACAGTAGATGTCTTATTTAGCTATTTTCCAAAACAGCTGTTTCTGAGTTTTCTTCACTATTTCCAGTGTTTTCCTTTTTAATCATGTCCCAAACTGTTGTTTTGGTAAGCCCATGGTTTCAGCTGGGTTCTGAATGACATGTTGCTGATTGTTTAGCATCATAATGGCTTCCTTAATACTACCACACACCTAGAACAGACCCCCAATTGTCCTAATACTTCAGGTGCCCTTAAAACAGAAATATGTTGTATTTTTCTAAATAGTAAAAACAATATATTCAAATGGACATTAAGATTGAACATATTCCTAACCACATAGTACTTCCGTGATATAAAATCCTAACTTTCAGAGTTTAGAAAAATCCCTAAGGCATTTGAGCTATCCAACTAAGGCACCAGATTGAGCCTGTCAACTAATCCTCAAGCCCACGTCTAGGACTAGGACTAAAGTACGGAACATCAGGGTGTCCCCGAGGAGAGTTTGGAGAACCACTTCCATAGACATTAACACTGACTATTTACACTGAATAAAACCATAATCTAACATATAAGCTCTAAAGAAATATACAGTTGTTTTGATTTAGATTATTTACAGACATGTCATTATCAAAGTCCGACAAGCTCATCACCATGTCTGCAAAAAAATCAATAGGCAATGTTCTTCACCCTTAGAAAATGTACCCACAGGGGTACACTTGGTCAACAACATCTGGAATTCAGACAACACATCCTTTAATACAATTACAATCCCTCTATTGGATAGGTGTTTATAACCATATGACAATATTTTAGACAGTAAAATAACTCAGAGATAAGGAACAGATGGAAATTCTTCAGAGGATCTGAGTATGAAAACATGACATATAGTGACAACGGGCTTGGCGAAGATGTGCAAAGCACGGGGCTTGCTGGTAGAGATTAAACACAATGTCTGAAGCTAATGATCATCATTAGGCTATTATTGCCGATCTAGCCCGAGATGCGTAAAAACAACAGCTTCACAAAAGGGTTAAACAACGATTAGCCCCAATGACGGAAAAAAGAAATGCCAGTCTCACGCTCTCTTCACTCTACATCAGAAAAGCTAATGTCGGAAGAAGCAAGGCACAAGCACCACAGCATTCTGAATCGTGCACCTCTAACAACCTGTTATGCTGTTTTTTTCAACAGTACCTGTGTTGACATGACACAGAAGTGCTGTGATATGTTCAATTTGTCCTTGACATGTTTCGAAGGCAGCTGGATTGGTGATTCTTTGTAACTCCTTTGTAGTCACTGTTGTCTAGACCAGCTAATACAAAGTTGTTCACCTAGAGTTTTGTCAGACTATCTATTGTCTGCCAGTGTCAGCAGACCAAGCTTCCAACACAAGGAAGTGTCACAAAAGCCTTTGCTTGACAAGTTGTTTGTTGCACAATAACCAGAAGCCTTCACAAAGGAAAATGCATCTGTAATTGCATCCTATTCGCTGTATATTGCACAGCTTCTCACCAAATCCCAAATAGTCCCATGTCCAAGTGCAATGAGTCACATAGAGTGCCATTTGGGACTCAACGATAACTATTGCTGTGCAGAAAAAACACTTGAGAAATTCTGTCATCATGAATGACAAATGCAATGAGCATTACTTGGTCAAGGATGCCAGGGGAGGATTTTGTACTGTGTGTGGTACAGCAGTTTTCAGTTAGGTGTGGTCAAATTTGCAATGAACTGTCACCAATAAATGAGATTTCAAGCAGTCTGTTAACAAACAGCCGTAGCCTTGGGTGGTCCAGAAGTCTGGGCCAATGCCTCCACTGTACATAACCTGCAGCAGAATGGGCCTAATATTGCCCTTTCAAGAAGAAAAACTCCATCTTTCACTATACTCTATGACAAAAAAGCTAAAATGGCCCTGACAACATTAAACCATTGTTTATTAGCAACAATCAAAGCTCCCTCAGGAAAAGGCGATATTCTGTCTGATCTCATTCACTTCCATTAATGTAACACATGAACCAATTTTCTTTAGCAAAGTTAATTCTGTACCACCCACATAAATGCAAGAGTGATATAACATGGTAATGTTGAATAAAGACGGATGTTTACATTTACATTTCAGGAGCACCGAACCCTGAGAGGAGATGCAAAAGAGATGAGATGAAGCAAAATAAGTACTTCACTCTTCCTCTCAACACAGCTACCCACAAAGCCATGCTGTGGAGGGATAATATTAACATAACAGCCGCTTATGGGCCCACCAAAGGCAGGTCTACATACTGTAGCAGACAGTCCTGAGCAAAATGCAGCTTCAGGACTGCCAACCATGTATTTGATGCTCCTCACACACAAACAGTGTGTAGCATGTACAGTTTAGAAGAGCAAAGGGTTAACACCTGATGTTGGTGTGGTGTTTTCAGCTGGAGAATTTTGGGGGATTTTATTGACACCCAAGATGTATTTTAATGCAGAAGCAACTACCAGCCCAACACTGAGACTAGCCTCCCGACAGACAGTGTACCAAAACATTTGAGAGATGATTTTCATTTCTATACAGGCCACTCAGTGAGTGCTGTCAGCTTGCATTTTCAGCAGCCATATTTCTACCTCAACACCATACATGAGAGCCTCTTAAGACTTGCAGAGCTGTAGACATCTGCCTTTTCACTATGGTCCTGTACTCAAAACCTTTTTATATGTAGCGTCTGCCTACTGGGCAGATTCTAAACCATATGTTTTCTATAAACCACCAGGGACGTGGGTCTCCCTCATTCATACGTGTCAGCAGCATTCACACGTTTGGTCAGATAACCCACTCTTAGTGGGCTACAGAACTGATCAGTTGATGACGATACCTGATTATACTGTGTTAAAATGTTCACCTGGCACAGCCAGAAATCTGGCCACCCCTCAGAGCCTGGTTCCTCTCTAGGTTCCCTCCTATGTTCTGACCTATCAGGTTTTCCATAGCTACTATGCACCAGCCCTGTAGTTGCTTGCTCTTTGGAGTTTCAGGCTGTGTTAGTAAAAGCACTTTGTGACAACTGCTGATGTAAAAAGGGTTTTAAAAAAATACATTTGAGTGATTGAGCAGATGTTTACCCACACAGGTGTCACCGATTCCCTATGTCGTGCACTAATTTTGGCCAGGGTGCGTAGGGTTTGGGTCAAAAGAAGCCCAGTGAAGGGAATAGTGCACCATTTGGGACAAATGTAGAAAACAATACGTACACAACGTTTCTAGGAGTGCTGATCCAGGATCCGAGTTTCACCATTCAGCTCGAAACGAATTAGGGGTTTGCTAACGTCAGTAGTCCTGCAGCAAAATGTCAATGTAATTATATCTACACTCCTGCTGAAAACCGGCGCCCATTATACCTTCCCTGTTTTGCGTTGGTATTGAAATATTAGCAAAGCAAGATTAGCCATTGATCCAGGATAAATGAAAATGGGCTGGTTCAAAGCGGACACACGGCGATTTGCTTTTGGGACTGACCACTGACCACTGACCACACACACACACACACACACACACACACACACACACACACACACACACACACACACACACACACACACACACACACACGAAAATAGAAACTGCATGCTCCCTTGCCCTAACCTTAACCTCAATAAAGTAACATTTATGCCAAAACTTTACCTAGGTGTAATGCGTAACCTTAACCCCAACAATGCCTGGACCTTAAAGAAACCCCAATTCTAACTCTAAAATGAATTGTAAGTTTGACCCTAAATCCAAACCCTGAGCCAGAAATTGACTTTTGCCTCATGGGGACCGGCAAAACGCACGCACGCACGCATGCGCGCACACACACACACGATATGCAGCTAGACAGCCGTGACTACTGTGGACATCACGTAAGCATTGCAATTAGCACCCCCTACCCACCACAAGTCACACACACCAATCCAGGATTAAAACAAGACAGGATGAAACCATTTGTTACTAGCTCATTTCAAAGCCAGGGAGAAATTGAGCAATCAGTGATCAAATACAGGGCTTCCACAAACAACAAACACCCCGGTCTAGCATTACAGCGTCCGAGCACCGAAAACGCAGCAATTGCAGCTACTTGACGAGCTGTGTCATTAAGCGAGGCCAACTAAAACCTGTCATCAGGTTTTGTTCTGCCGAGGGAAATGGCGGAGACACGAGACAAACAAAAAGCAATGAAGACATTGATGAAAATCTCCCTGGGCGAGGGGAGACTAATGCTCAGGGACAATTGATTCCGCACTGTGAAGGTTGGTAGAGGGAGAGTGAGCGAGACATGTGAGAGGAAATTGCTGTCTAGTGGGGAGTTGGCTATCCAAAAAAATCTGGGTCATAAAATGGAGATGCTGTTAAACAACAGACTTGGTTAGTGGATAAGACTAGTGGTTGATATAGAAGTGCACAATGCAGGATCAGCTGTGGCCTGCGTGTGTGGTTGGTTGTAGAAAAGGGCTATCGTCAACAGGTACGTCATGGGAAACGCATTTCCCACTATGACAGAAAGGCAGCAACACTGATGAACGGAGTTTAAAGTTCAACCAAAATGCAGTGCAAATGCAGAGCAGCCATGTAAAGATATGATTCAACATTCTGGTGAACTGAACTAATTTAATGTCAACACCGATACAAATTAAAATCTTTAAAAAAGTTAATCCAATACATTATATATATATATTTTACAAGAAATTAGAGGTAAAACCAGGTCCAGGAAAACAGATAACAGATAAAGTACCAGATAAATGTTGACTGAAATGTTGCCTGTTCATTTCCCCCTCAAACCTATTCAGTGTAGTTCAGATAAGCTTGGATATTTCAAAATGTGATTTTCAGATGAACCACCAACCACAAGGAAACCATGTTAATTTAAAAAAAATGTGACATGTCCATTCCAAAATAATTTCCAAGCCTAAAATCAGGGAGGATTACATAGTGTTTGTAGAATGTTAAGAACTCAACTCAAAGTATGGCAGATACATTTTGACATTTCTTTCACCACGGCTTTCCTTTAGCTCTGTACAGTTGTAGGGCTTTTGAGACAGGGCTCAATTATTGACAGGAGAAAAAAACTGCTAGGAAAAATAGCTTCCACCTGTGCTTGAGAGTGGCTGACAAAAAACAAATTCACAGAATGCTGCGTTGCAGTCTCACACTTCCCTTCCTGTGGTTGAAACGGCAGGAAGTCATAGAGAAGACTTCCTTGGGCATGGAATAGGATGGGGAGCGACATGACTCGGGAAGCGGCATACTGTATGGACAGATATGGAAGAGAATGAGACAGTTCTGGAGGGAGGGATGGATGGAGTGAAAAAAGGTTGGTGTTCTATGCCGCCGACCGCCGGCGGATGACAAACGCTCCTCTCTGTAGCTGTCCCAGGTAGATCCTCATCTTCGTGCTGTCGCTGGTCTTCCTCACCCAGATCTGACAAGAGGACAGAATAAAACAGGACTCGTTGGCTCATCACGAAACAATGAAAAGAGTCTGTAGGTGAAATCATACCTTCGGGGGAAGAAGTCGAGAAAATTCCTTACCATTCAATAGATTTCAGTGTTTTGCCATGTGGCTACAAGGACTACAACAGTGTTTAATGGATTTATAAATGTATTAAAAGTTTTTTTTTCATCAAACTGTTGTTACTATCTACTTGTTTTTACTGTACTGAGAAAGGCACTGTATTATATTCCATGTGATGACAACCTTTCATCCTCCTTTTCTATATTCTAGATTCTGTTAACTTAAATGCACTCAAAATATATGCACCCCTAAGTAAGCGTTTGACTGTTATTCAAAATCTGATGTTAAAGAAGCAAGGGACAATGTTGCTTAATTTCTGATGTGATATGGCCAGTGCTTGATTTTTTTTTATAAACGTGTGAACAGATTAACCAACCCTTCTTATGCTTTTTAATTTACTATTGGAATGAGGTCAAGGCAGTTTCTAAATGAAACTCCAATGGTAATTTATTTGCACATTTCTATACAAGCCTGTGCGGAATGTTTAGATTTTTTCCCCCTCAATCATGCCTATAAATAGCAATTGTCTGTTGGCACATTCTACCAGAATTACTGTATTTAAAAACTAGGTGAAATGCAACAGCCCACATAAAATGCGCAATTTTGTTGTTTATCACTAGATTGTTTTTGTTGTTCTTTAGGTACTGATTGTGACATTAGGTCTCACTCCTATTGCACAACAGTATATTTTATGGAAAATGTATTTCAAATAAGCTACTGGTTTACAAGCTTTAATAACATTGCTAAAAATTTGAATTCAACCAAATTTGTGTTGACCCTTCTTTCCTGAACCTAAATGGGGACAGAAATGCTCATTCTAAAACACTGTATAGGCAAGCTACACAAAATAAATACTACTCCAGTAGGCTTATACTTGCAACTATACAACATACACCTGCTTCAGATTAAAATAGTAAAATTTCACAACAGCCTTTATGATAAACCCAATGCAGTGAATGGGATTTTAAAACATGAGATATGCCCACAAGGAAAGATTAAAACAATCATATATGGTACGGCTACTTCGGAATTAAGATCCCATCTCAACCAGAAAATGAGGCAATTATACTGGATTTTTCTATTTTTAAGTATACTTTTGCCTCAACATTTTAGTGCTGTCTAAATAAGCATTTCCTCATTCTTCCATAAGAGTGCTTGTCAGCTTGCAATACAATATTTCAAACACTACCAGTTGTGTATGGAGGACCAAGTAATAAAATGAAATAAAGAAAATGAAATACATATATTTTGCAACATAAATTTTTCAAAATATGGTATCACAATTTCATAATACATTTAATACATTTTATTTTAAATGGCTGTTTTTATTTAAATACTTATTTCGAAACAGCCTATCACAAGATATTTTTCTTAATCACAAGAATGTCAATTACAGCAAGTGGGTGGTCCTCAAGCAATACAAGTCATACCTAGGTGTCATACTCTACCTCTGGACTCAGATGTTTTCAGAGTTGGAATCAAAGCTCTAAGATTAATTCTAAGAGGGTTAGGGTTAAAAAGTTAGGTAAGGGTTTAGGTTAGGGTGAAGACAAGCACTAACCTTGGTCAAATGTCTACTTGTCAGCCAGCTTCAAATGCAAACTCCACCTTCTCCATTGATTCATCAAATTACATTGATTTCTGCCTTCTGGGCAGAAATGCCTCCAAGACGATGTTTGAGTAAGTGAAACTATTGCGTGTTAAAGGCACGGAATCATTGTGGCAAAGGTGTAAGACACCAGCTTAAAACTCAATCGTATGGATTGACATATCCCTTGTAATCATAAAAAATGACATATTATTTGAAAAGGCTTTGATATTCTGAAATACATCTTGTGAGGAAAGTCCATCATTAAATTGTTTTAATGACCAAAGCAAACAGAACTAATCGGCATACTACGCACATGCATGTGACCCCAGGCCAAAATGAATTCCCCATTGGGATGGATCAGTATGTAAACACATCCTTCAGGTCTCGCACCCACCTCATTTGTTCCCACAGAGCTGATGACACAGCTGATCTTGGTGTTCTCCTTAGATTCCAGGTAGATTGCCTGACTCCTATGGTACCTGACAGGGTCAACAGAAGGGCAAGAACACAAAATATATTAATAATAGAACACTTACATTCTGGAATGTTTTTGGGGATTAAAATTACCTTCCACTGCAGTCTAGAACCAATTTTAAAATGTCCTTCATAAACCATGAGGACATTGAAATATTTAACATTTAAAATGGGCTCTGGCATGACTTGGGGATAAGCATAGGAATCTGTCTATCCAGGAAAAGGCTTCATTAAAAACAAACATTAATAACAATATCACCTGAGCAAATATTTCATTTGAATTGATATTAAATAGATAATGTTCTGCAGCTCCTGTAAGTCAGCCAGCCGGGAACTCTTTGATTATCATACATTCTCCCTGAGGAGAATGTCACTGTGTTAAGTGGAGCCTACCACTAAGCCATAAGACAGAAAAATGTGACTGGAAAATCATTAGTAGCTGGACTATCCGTGTGGTCCGGCTTTTGTACTAACCCTTTAGCACTGACATAATTTCTACACAAATAAACTACACGAATGCACGCACGCCACAACTTTCTCACCGTGGACATCAACTAGAGTACTGTTACTCCTTGGATGTTGGGATACAGCCAAGCTATTATCATTCATTACTCTTTTTCACTGTGTACATATTCCTCACTCTTTAACATGTATAAAAGTACACAAGCACTCCCTGTTCTTCAGTAGACGAGGATCATTGAACGTTGGCTGTGGAGTATCCAGAGGCCTCACCCAAGCCTTTACTTTCTCACTTACCAAAACAGGAAGAGTAAGACAGCATGGGAGCAAGCGCCAGTCAGTCTTCAATCACCACACCCTCATCTCGCTCACTTCAGAAGTTATCAGAGGCTACGTTGAAGTCATGGAAAGCCATTTGTAACATCACAGAGAAGCACGTTTTACATTTTCCAATCTTCAAAGGAATTATTCATTGGGGCGTGATATCCTATGCAGCAAGAGCTATAGACAACCCAAGGGGCCTGAGAGGACGGATTATCCTAGCAAAGCCAGCAATCATCCTTTCTGTCGGGATGCAGAACTATCACTATATGGCTCTCTCAGCCAAAACCATGTTCCAGCCCCATGATAGTAAAATGAAATTTTATTCCGTGGTGGTTGATAGGAATGTTGTCCAAGCCAGATCATACCATCATCCACAGGCTAAGAATTATCTTTTTTATTGGCCACAGGTCATGTTGTTATGAAATGCAAAGGTGCATGATTAAGATGAGAAATCCTCCCCAAAAGCTTTTGCGGACATGCCAGAAATATGCCCGGCAAAGCCGAGCATTTTGTGGGTGCTGTAAGTATGTCTAAGGATACGTGGCCATCTAGTGGCTAGTGAAAGTAACCTCTACAATGGAATAAAAAATAAAACCTCTCGATATTCAAATCATATGATAATAAAAAAGTTATTTTACATCTTAAATGGACTGAATGTATGCAAGTGTGCATAAAGGGCGTAAACGGTCTTGGTAAAGCTTGGTTTAGTCTGAACTGTGAACATGCATGTGTTCATGTCGTACCATCTCTTGTCATAGTAGAGTTTTCCCTCTTCGATGCGGGCCTCGTAGCGCTGGGATGGGGCCTCCATCGGAGCGGCGGGCATGTGGTCTGGAGATGACGGGGAAGCTGGGGGAGAAGACATGGCACAAGAAAAAGTGAACAGTTAACCAAATGCAAGTCCAAATATGAATTGAAATCGTGTGGCCCAAGTTGATTGTATTTCCTAATTTATGCTTGAGCATACCCTACTCTACACCTGACACAACTGATCATTCAAATATACTTCTAATTCCTTTTTCTAAATGGGTATTTATTTTGTGACAGAGCTAATTCCCTAGTCATAATTTGTATTATCTGTATCATGATAGGGTATGCCTAATTCCTGCCAATTCGAAAAATAAATTCAAAGTGTCCATGGTCTGTCAAGTACAACATGAACATTGAAAAGGCTACTGTATACAGGAACAATTTGTTCATATGTTTGCCATTTCATTTAATTAATAGTGATCGGGGTTAAAAAAAACAAAAAAAATGAAACCTCAATCAACAATGGAGGTTGCTTTGTTAATGTGATATGCGCTTTCAGACCATCAAAACTCAAACGCAATCACAATGCTTCATTTTGCCATTGCATTTCCTTGTTCTTCCTGTGGAGCTCATTAAAGCAATCGGAATTGCTGCTTTGGCATTTTTAATACACTGCTCATGTCTTGTAAAAAGTTAGTAAAAACTGTTTTATGTTTATGGGCGTCTCTTTAAGCAGGTCTGCCCAACTATTGAGGAGTTCCAAATGTAGCTGAGAAATGGACAACAAGCTCATCTGTGTTGTTGTGTCTGGAATATCTGGAAAATATCATTTTCCTCTTGGTTCAGATCAGAGGAGTTGGCTGACAAATAAAGTACAGAAACACCATGGGCAGCAAACAAGTTCCCAGTAGTTTTGGCATCGGGCAGGTTCTAAATCCTGCTAGTAAAGGAAATCAGCATCTCCATAAAGCTTGTCAGCAGATGGAAGTATGAAGTGCTCTAAAACCTCCTGGTAGATGGCTGCATTGACTCTGAACTCACTGTGGAAACTTCACACTGGACAGATTCCAAGCAACTTGGAATCTGTCTCTCCACTTATCCTCCAGACTATGGGACCTTGATTTCCAAATGAAATGCAAGATGTACTTTCATGTGAAGGACTTTGGACCCCGGAGCAACAGTCCAGTTCTTTTTCTCCTTCACCCAGGCAAGATGCCTCTGACATTGTTTCTGGTTCAGGAGTGGCTTGACACTAGGAATGGGACGTCGGTGCATGGTGGCTCTTGATGCACGGACTCCAGCCTCAGTCCACCCCTTGTAAAGCTCCCCGAAGTTCTTGAATCAGCTTTGCTCTCAAAGTTGCGGCCATCCCTGTTGCTTATGCAAATTTTCCTACCAGACTCTTCCAATCCAATCTTTCCATGAACATGCCTTGACACAGCACTCTGCAAACTGCCAGGCCTTTCAGTAATAATCACCTCGTGGAATTTGTCAGTGAGTCTTCTGGACAACTGTCAAATCAGCAGCCTTCCCCATGATTGTGGTTAATTAGCTGAATAGAGCTCTTCTCAGGTCGACATTTCTGTATTGTAAATGTTTTATTCTCAAATTCTGAGTTAGAGGATTTTTGATTTCCATGAGCTGTAAGCCGTAATCATCAAGACTGAAATAAAAAAGGCTTGAAATGTTACACTTTGTGTAATGAATCTAGAATATATGTTGTCACTTTTTGATTTGAATTACAGACACAATATTCTCATTGCTTGAGATGCACCTGTATATATAAATATACACAGGTATGTCTGCATGTGTGTACAAGCTGAATATTCCATGCAAGAATTGACAAGAAACTAAAGATATCATATATGGCTGTGTTCTACACCCTACAAAGAACAGCACATACTAGCTCTAACCAGAATAGAAAGAGGTGTGGGAGACCCTGGTGCACAACTAAGCAAAGGGACAAATAATAATAGTTTGATAAACACACACCTCACAGGTTCTTAACAGGCATCTACATGAAATAGTACCAGATAAACACCAGTTTCAACGTCCACGGTGAATAGGCTACTCCGGGATGCCTTCTAGGCAGAATTACAAAGAAAAGCCATATCTCAGGCAGACTGGCAAATAAAAATGTAATAATATATCCGCAAGCGAAACCATTCAGTCCACATTGACATCCATTAATTTTCTATGGAGCCCCAAGCACTTGTTGATTATAGCAACACCAGCAGGCAGATCAGCTTGAAACATTGTGGGAGGCTTTTACTCATACTTAGTTTGGTTGCAGTAGGCCTCACCATCTTGCATAAATGAACTGAGACCAGGTTGTGTATGTGCTCCCCAGTCCAGCAAAATGAACCCCTTCTATATAAGGGATACTACACAGCAGGGTAGTGTCCTCAAAAGAATAAACCTAATTCTATTAATATTGTACTCTGATACAAAACAATCAGGTATCGGCACTGAAGTATGACCAATGACACACCTGGACGCTTCGGTGACTTTAGCTGCTTGTTCAGTGTTCTTAGATCTTCTGTAATCTGTTCTTCTGTCAGTAGGTAATTCAACTGAGGTGTGCGGAGTTAAGGACAACTTGTCCTAAGAACGCTACTACACCCGTAATGACATATTTCGTAAAAAGCTAACAGGGTATCTTAAAGAAACAGGTTTTGCAGTGCCTGGCTATGAAGACAGAGCAAAGTTTCACCTGGGTAAACAGGCCATCTCCATGTTAGAACAGTGAATTTCAGAATTATTGATTGGCTGTGGGATTGCCCAATCAAATTATAGGTGCCACAGCTGACTAGTGCCACATCTGACTAGCAGCAGGATATTATGCTGGTAGCAATCAGATTTTCTTTATCACAATAAAAGCAGTCATTGAATTTTATAAGGCCATATAGTTACCAAACCAGTCTGTAAAAAAACATACAAGAACAACATTGAAACGGACCAAACAAAAAATTACAGACTAGATTTTTTACGATATTGCCTTATATATTTCAATGATTGCTTTGATTTAAAAAATAATAATAATCTGAGTTAGTGTGGCTATCATAATATTCTGCTGCTAGAAGTATGGTAATGAAGCCTTAAATGCCCATCATTACAGCTGACATTACATTAAAACTGCAGATTCCCTAAATGTCAATGTACATGCTGGAGCACATGTTCCCAGTTGAGTCCTCTGGTCAACCTTTTATAAAGCAATCAACGACAGCTGCCAAGGACCTGTTGAAGCAAAGGATATCAGGTGCGGGTTTCCTCCGTTTGTCTGGAATGGGGACTGGATCGTTTGGCCTCCTCCTCAACTTCCGGGTCATGATGGGTTTCACCTCCATGGAATCTACACAGTGAAACAAATCTTAAGCTCTAAAGGTCACTGCAGCGGAGCGAACAACTTAAATAGTCAATATACTGATTTAGCTTCAGCTATCAGACAGTATGACTTTACTGCTATAATAATACGACCACACAGAAACAATACAGACAGGAAATGTGTGATAGAAGTGATAGAAAACAATGCAAGATATTTTAATTGGAGCGCATGTAAATACTAAGGCTGGGAGTTCCGAGAGAGGTTGGAAGCCCTCATTTCCCAAAACACTTCCAATGAGAGAAGAAATAAATTAGCCAACATTGTCTTCCCACGCATAGTTCACCTCTTTCTCTCTATCCTATAGGGGGGATGGGAGTGATTCTGTTTCAGTAATCAGATTGTCTCAGAAGTTCTCCTACCGCCTGTGAGCTCCATGGTTAACTTCTCATTCTCAATCATCTTCTTCTTCTCCTCCAGCTCAGCAATTAAGTTCTCCTTTAGCTCTACCTTCTTATCGTCAAACTCTTTCACCGCAGCCTTTTTCTCTTTGATGTAGTTCCTCTCCACCTGTTCGGTCTGAGAAAAAGAGAAAAGGGTACTGCAGCTTATCCAGAACGCAGTCACCTTACGTTCAACCTTCCGAACAATCTCCTACAAAACATTGGCGCTTGCCTATGCAAAGGGAACTTCCTATCCCTCCTTTCAGATAATCCTCAGAGCCTACAGCTCTATGTTCTCCCAGCTCTGGTCTTTTAGCTGTCCCACCGCTAAACAGGGTCAATTCCCACTCAGCCAAAACTCTTGTGGCCTGGCACACCAATCGTGGAACCAGATTACCTTTGAATCTAGGACAACAGAGTCCTTGCCCATTTTTCAGAATATTCCTGAAATCCTATCTTTTTTAAACAACACTGCCCCACTATTGCCTTTATGAACTAATGCTTGTAATTTTCTGTTCCAATATTTACTTTGCTGATCACTAACAAGTTGTCCAGTTAATTCATCTACCAACTTAAAATGAATGCACTAACTGTATATAGCAATGGATAACATAACGACAACTGTAGACGTAAAGAATATAGTAAAGAGCAGTAATACAAAATAAAAAGAAAGAAACCAAGAATCAGAGGTGAGGCCCAATGATTTTCCAGTGGAAAAAAAAAGACATGGCAGTTGAATGATGCAATGGTACTAAAATGTTATGTAATATTATCCAACATGTCTTACCTCCAGCTGTAGGAAGAGATCTGTAGAAACAGACAAGACAACAGTTTGACTAAATCATCAGTTAATCCCTGTCCATCACTTTGATTTGCATCACAAAACCTACATCCTTGGTGGAGTTCTAGAAAAGAAGCTAAAGAATTAAGCATATAGGCATTAAAAAACAAAGACAAGCAAATATTTTCATTATTATTAAAAAGGCCACAGAAATCCTACCAGCATTCCGAAGCCGCTCTTTGTATTGCTGGTCCAGCTTCTTCATTCTCTTCTGGTATTCTTGAAGTGTTCCTGCAGGGATGAGAAAGCGGCATTCGACTTCAAACATATAACATTTATTGTCCACATTCTGGCCATTTTAGGGTAATGGAATTAGACTGACTTTTACAATTCAAGATGTCAAGCAAGAACTATATATATATATATGTATGTATGTATGTCAAACCATACAACTATGTGCAGAGACTGGTCTGAACAATGTCAAAGGTATATGTAAGGTATACGTATTTGTAAAAAGTAAACTGCCAAGTGGGATGATTGCCACAATAAGCATTGATGCACAACGCTTAACTTTTCTGCTGTGTGAAGCGAATCAGCACACATGCACCGTTGCTGTGGGTGACTGTGTTGGAGAAAAGGCTTGAGTCTCGCTCATCGCAATATCTAGGATATTCAAATATAATTTTATTTTGCTGAGCCAACATTTAAAATGTATTCCAAACAAAACACAGAACATAAAACAAATCACAATGCAATACATGTTGACTACTTTGAAACTGAAATGTCTACTATCAAGCCTATGGTAAAACCTCCAGTACCATTTGCACAATACATATACAATTGGTTTTATAAAATATTTTGTGGATATAGTTAAGTTGTAATCATGCAAAATCTTTTATTGCTTGTTACACTCAATGGTATTTGTTGGTTTACATTTTAGAGTGACCTATCTGAGCATCAACATACGTTTTACCATGGAATTGCACGATCATGATGTACGCTGAAGACCGGTTTCTAGAACCAAAATATGTAAAACATCAGCATCCTGTCCTAAAAAGCGAAAAAATGATTAATCTATATAATGGACTCCGGGTAGAACTTGATTTTAACCACCCATGATAATTTAGGCCAGGAATGGGCAACTGGCGGCCCGCATGCGGGCCCCACCCCCTATTTTTGAAGCCCTCAGATTAATGTAGAAAACAGCAAAAGGATAAACACACACACAAAAATGTTTGACCTTAAATTTGTTGTAAAGTTAGTATTGGAACCAAAATCTATGCTGGACATAAAACATGAAATAGACCGGAAATAAATTATTTTTATTTACACACACACACACACACACACACACACACACACACACACACACACACACACACACA
>JACXGJ010010919.1:0-20872 GCA_016801105.1 Esox niger | reverse complement strand
CACACACACACACACACACACACACACACACAGGCACACATACATGAAGAGCATCTCAGCGTTTCGCAATTGGCTGCTGTGCCTGAAGGTGCAGTGGGAGGCAAGGCAGAGGTAGAGGAGCGCAGCGTGTGGGCGGCTGGCAGAGAGGCCTGCTACATTAGCAATAAAGCTCTATGTAATTAGCATGTCTTTGGTTGATAATTAGCGTTGTTGGAAGAGTGGCACTGAGAGGGTTGCACAGCCTCCACGGCAACAGTATGTTTACAAGAGGCTCCAGGGCCCTATCTCTCTCCCTCTGCCTCTCTCCTCTTTCTCTGTCTTTCTCTTTTTCTCTTTCCCTATCCCTCTTCCTCTCTGTCTCTCTCCGACTCTTGACAGTTTTTCTTGCCGTTCTCCATTCATCTGGCCGTGTCTTTCCGCCTCGTTCAGTCGCTGCTATCACACTAATCCACGCAAATGAGAGGTAATACAGAAAGGGAGCGAGAGAGAAGAGAGAGAGAGAAGAGGAAGGCAGATACGGGTTGAGAAGTGCTAGATGACTCATTTAGGGAAACTGTCTCTGTTGAAGAGGACACTTCCACAAACATCTGTGAAAATAAAGACACCAAGTAACTAAGAATCTAAACACTAAAACGGAATTCAACAATATTTAAACATGAATACAATTTTGTAGGAAATCAACTGAATTCATCAATCCTATTAAAAAGCAATTAATTTGCCATAGTAAACCAATAGACCTGAACGAATTCCAATTTATTTCCAATTCCAATTTTTGTTGTAGCTTTTTGAAACGGCACAGTAAAATCTTCTGTTTGTGTGTGTGCTTTATGTAGCCATTAGCAATGATGCTACTGAGAAACATTCTGATTGAGATGGAAAACCCTTCCCTAAACCATCTCATAATAATGTTAACTAGAAGGTAGCCTACAGACTGTGCCTACCTGGCAAAAATATGATTTATTTATTCAGTGGTAATTTGTTTAGCAAACTCTGCAGTCAATGCTAATCAACAGTCGGATGGGAATCTACACACATAAAAGAGATTTGGTTCCTTGCAGACTTCAGTCATGGTCTTCTTATGTGGTTTAAGCATTCTTGAGGGGTTAAAACCTTTATTTTGCTTTTCTATAAACAATTGTGACTTTGGGAACAAGAATCTGAAACCTAAAAAGAATGAACTACAAAAAACGGAGTTAGGCAAAAAAAATCTGATTTTAAAGGTTTAGATACAATCAACTGAAGGAAGACAACAAGTTTTATGATACGATCAAGCCAATGGAATCAAGATGGTCACCAAAGTCTCACCATATTAAACCAGCTTCTCGCCGATCACTGTAACTGGGCCACAGCACCCAGGCAACGAGAGATTAACGATCCCATCTCAAGGAAGATTATATTGAAAGTTGATTGGCCTGTTTATGCGTGTATAAACTGGATTCTAGAATAGCTAAACTGTCCTTTTAGATTCTCATGAAAAGAATACAGAATCAGATGTTTGACAAAAGGTGGGAAGGTCCAAATTAATTAAGCACAATTCTTTCAAGAATGACTCATTGTCTAGTTGTGTGCTTGTTAAAGACACAGAATACACACAGCTTGGCTATCTGGTCATGTTGTTGTCAGAGCAGCTCTCTGAGTCTCCTCTTGGCAGGCCTACAGTGCTGTTTGACACTGGCTCCAGATAAAAAGCTCTAACACGCAGACAGATTTCCTATACTCTCAGCCTGCCAGGCCGTCTTCCTGGACATGTGAGCAGCATTAGTGCAGAAATGGGAAGCAGTGTTGGGAAATGACAGGAGAATGGATCTACCTTTTCCTTTTCGGTTACCTCATCAAGAATCTTCTTTGAGTTCCCGCTGGAGATTTATGACATGGATATCGGGAGTCTTAATTGCCAGTGCACATGTGAGCCCTTTTACTTCCACTGGATGGAGGGAGTCGAGTGAAACGTGTCCAGCACTCAGTACAACTGAAACTCCCCAGTCCAGTGACACACACTCAGCAGCCGCTGCCAAATCCCCAGTCCGCAACGTGTTTGTTTTTCCACGGTGAAACAAAGGGCTCAAGTTTCAGATGGAGCTGGCGGAAGGAGGGGGGGGGGGGGGGGGGGGGGGGGGGGGGGGGGGGGGGGGGGGGGGGGGGGGGGGGGGGGGGGGGGGGGGGGGGGGGGGGGGGGGGGGGGGGGGGGGGGGGGTTGGCCCGAAGGGCGTGGAGGGCGACGGCTTTGTGGGGAATGGTAGGAGGTGTGGGCGCGACGACAGGGCGATGGCGTTGTGGCCTCGGTCTGGCTCAGCGCGCCGTGGCCTCGCGCGGTGCATGGCGTGGACGCGTGGCCCCGTCCCCAGGCCGGCTGATGAGGAAACCAACCCCCCCCTCCCAACCCCGCGCCCCGATTAACCTAATCTGAGAGTTAACTTCACCGTTTAATCTCACCGTTTAAACAGTGGCGGGCCGGGCCGGCATGACCTATCTGTCTCCCCCTCCACTCTTTCTCTCCCCCTCTCACCCTCTCCCCTACTTCTCTCTAGCTACCCCTCTCCTGCCCCCTACTCCATATGTATCCCCCCCATTCCACCTTCTACTAAATAAAGGGTGTATAAAACTTGAACTACCATTTCAACTCTTTTCTCCCCCCCTCCCCCCACCTCTCTTCACCTAGCGGGAACTCCTGAATTAGAGAGGGGGAGGGGAGCAGAGGGATGGATGGATAAGTAGAGGGAGGGAGGGAGGGAGGGAGGGAGGGAGGGAGGGAGGGAGGGAGGGAGGGAGGGAGCGAGCGAGCGAAGGGCTGCAGGCTGATAATTATTTCCAAAGGTCATTCTGTTAATGACTACCTGCTCGGCTAATGAGATTCAGTAAAGCTCTCTCACAATGTCTCGCTGTATGTTTCTCCCGTGTGCAGGGATGTGAGAGGAGAAGCAAAGGTGTGACTCCGGCTCAGCGACAGTCCGTCAGGGGGCGGGGTGAAGGGGGGGGCCGGAGGTGGGTGCGGTGTTGGGGGGGGTGAATGTACCAAACATCCACACATATTTTTAACATAGCCGGCACGATTCATTTGGCAAAGAAACATACTTTTTTTTCCACATGTATAAATACCAGGGAGACTAATTAATTGCGTTGATTTCAGTCTAATTTGCCTCCAAACTTTTCCCCACGACTTAATTAAAACGTTTTTTTCTTCATTGTGTTCTTGCACGTTACCAGACTCCAAGCATGTGATATTCCTTTCAAAGTGCCAGTGTGCCTTTTCCTTGTGAAAATATTTTCCAGCATGTGTACAATTCTATGTACTTATTTGGATTCTAAATAGCATCAAGAACATTAGCCTTAAGGAGTTTTCTCTGTGGATTGCTGGTCAATGACTGCTTCTTCTGCCTCACAAAGAGCTCTCCTGTCAACTCCTTCAGTTTGAATGCAATCACTTTCTTGACTAATTTTTACACATATCTAGGTCCTGCTGGATAACTGACACAAACTACTCTGTACTATTGACAGGCAGATCAACCAAAGTGCATGTTTGTGCTGTTGATTTGAGGATAAAAGGGCAGGGCAGAAGCTGCTTTCACAGCCTTAATCAATTAACCTTGTGATATTGGCAGGCTACCAATAGAGGGATTGGCCAAAACAAAGACTGCCATCTGATCTTCATCACGTGTATTTTCAATAGGTCGGCATAGGCCTTGGAGGTGTGGCTCTGTTCCTGGAATGAATGTGTAGGAAACCATTATCTGTCCGGTCTCTGAGGAAGAAATACAGAAAATGTATGCTAATCTGAGACCTTCCATTTATATGTTCTCTTTCTCTGAACAATTTCTTTATTTTTTATTTTTTTTACAGTTTCTCTTAACAATTGTTCATAATTTACTCTAACCTTTTTCGCAGTTTATTTGATATGTTATGATACCAGTTCATACTATTAGCTAGAGGTTTGTTGCAGAAAAGCGCATTAATATCTTCAATGTGTGATGGATAGCGTTAACCCGACTGTCTGTTTTCTCACTCTCTTGACTGAAACGTAGATACAAACTCAAACATTTGGAGAAAAAGCTGACACTCCTTTAATGCCTGTCAAACATCTTCTCAGTCTTCCAAACGTTTCGCGTCATGAATTCCACCCACTCAGGCGTTTCTTTGTAATCTACCAGTGTCCCTTATCACCCATGTCTGTCTGAGTTGGACACACAGTCGCGGATAGTAACAGCGTGTTGTATTTTAGTCCCATGACCCGGGGACTACGGTATAAAAAAGCAAAGCAAGATCGTTTGCCATTTTTTTTCTCTTTCCCCCCTCTGAAGTTTCGGTGTTTTCCTCGCACTTCCCTGCGATTAAAAACAGCTGCAGGGTTCATGCACCACGTAAAAGCCTGTGTCCATCGAGGAGCCCCCCCACCCCCTCCCCTCTCCCTCCCTCACAGGTTTTTGGTACTATTTTCCCGAAAAAAAAAGCCACAAAAAACGGTAGTTGTCTAAAAATAGAGTGTGGCTGAGCTAAATATAGTGTTTGGCTGGCTGAGCTAGTGAGTAGAGTGAAGAATAGGCGTGGAATTGTGTGTGTGTGTTTGTGTGTGTGTGTGTGTTTTTGTGTGTGCATGCGTGCGCTGTTCATTCAGACTTCCCGTCTCACAGTGATGACCATGAGCACTCGCTACCCAACGAGATCTAATGGTCTCATGTTGACATGGGCAATCATGGCACAACTCCTCTGGGCTCAGTTTGGACTGCATTCGGTCAGAGTGGTTAAGTTTAGGGTTACGATTCGGGATGGGGTTCACTCAAAATCAGCTCAACAGTTGAAGACCACTGCTTTAGGTATTAAGTGAAAGTGGTTTCTATCAAATCATTTTCACTGCAGTTAATTGGAAGATCCCTAGCAGGTTAGACAAGCCTGAAAGATGCCACCCACCCCATCGCCTCATCAACCCAGGCTACGGGCCTCGTCAGCCCCAGGTACGGGCCTCGTCAGCCCCAGGTACGGGCCTCGTCAGCCCAGGTACGGGCCTCGTCAGCCCAGGGAACGGGCCTCGTCAGCCCCGGGTACGGGCCTCGTCAGCCCCGGGTACGGGCCTCGTCAGCCCCGGGTACGGGCCTCGTCAGCCCAGGGAACGGGCCTCGTCAGCCCAGGGAACGGGCCTCGTCAGCCCAGGGAACGGGCCTCGTCAGCCCTGGGTACGGGCCTCGTCAGCCCAGGTACGGGCCTCGTCAACCCCAGGTACGGGCCTCGTCAACCCCAGGTACGGGCCTCGTCAGCCCCAGGTACGGGCCTCGTCAGCCCCAGGTACGGGCCTCGTCAGCCCAGGTACGGGCCTCGTCAGCCCCAGGTACGGGCCTCGTCAACCCCAGGTACGGGCCTCGTCAGCCCCAGGTACGGGCCTCGTCAGCCCCAGGTACGGGCCTCGTCAGCCCCAGGTACGGGCCTCGTCAGCCCCAGGTACGGGCCTCGTCAGCCCAGGTACGGGCCTCGTCAGCCCAGGTACGGGCCTCGTCAACCCCAGGTACGGGCCTCGCCAACCCAAGGCTACGGGCCTCGTCAGCCCAGGGAACGGGCTAAAAATAATCTAAAACCCTGCCTGCTATGGGTGTCCCTGATGCATGGTTCATTTAATGTGGCACACTGAGTTTCAAACAGCTATTTTTGTCCTTTTCATCAATAAACATCTCGCTTGCTTTTACTTTTCCTGTTTTGGGAGAAGCACATGACAAAATGGCGGTGCTTGCGTGAGTCCACAGTGCTTGCATTACTGTCCTTAGCTCAGCACTTTGTTCCACATCAGACAGCCATTCAGCCAGACAGCCAGACCAGAAAAGCAGAACTCTCGACTAGAAACTACTAGTACCATTTTAAAAATCACAAGTGTTTTGAGGTCAATACCAGCGGAAGTCTGAGGTACTCACAACAAAAGGCCTTTTAAAATAGACCTTTTGAAATGTGCCAATATGTGGTCCCTGTGGTACGTATCACTGTGGTGGCTGTCAGTTTCTGGGACCGGCCCGCCTGGTCCTGGCCTTCCCAATACACAGACCCAAAACAATTCACGCCAGTCATTGACATGAAATGATGCCTTGTTCTTTGAGACTATTTGTGGAAATCTGGGAATAATGAAGATCTATTTTTATAACTGGTATTCCCTGACATACTCCCAAACCCCTCCCATCGGTGTCTGTAGACAGGGACGGGGGGAGGGAGGGTGTGGAAACTCAAGGTCACAACGTAGAGGTCAAACGGCTGGTCATTGTTCCTCTGGGCCACAACCAGGCCCACAGGCCCCTTCCTGTTGTGGGTCCATGCGATAAGAGACCCAGAGACAAAGGACGATAACTGACGATTGGTGGGCCACAGGGAGGGTGGCGTCAAGACTATGGCCACAACCAATCCCTCACTACCAACCCATGTGTGACAGGGGGCATTCTGGGGGGAGGGGGAGGCAGTCAGAGACATGTTCCTGGTGTCCCTGCAGTTGTTGTGAGTTATGGGGGTTAGAAGGGGAAGAACGATAGAGATGGGTATAAGTGTCCTCTTTATCTGTCTTTACTGTGCTGGCATTGTGCCTCTATAGAGCAAGGCTGGCTCATTATCAGGGATTCAATGTGAATGGCCACACTGTCCTGCTGATTGATGCTGGCAGTGTGACTCGTTGTGGACCATGTGTTCCTCTTCATTTTTGCTTCGGGACAGGACATGCTTCATGGGTTCACCCTGGCCATGTCTCTGAGACCATCACCGCACCACGGTTCCGGTCCAGCTGAGTAAAACACTCCACCGTAAATGCTCTTCTTTTTGTGTTGCTCGTAGGATGGTGTTCCCAGACAGCTGTAACCAAACACATAGGGTTAAGACCACACACACTGGGTTATGACCAAACACACAGGGTTATGACCAAACACACAGGGTTATGACCAAACACACAGGTTTATGACCAAACACACAGGGTTATGACCAAACACACAGGGTTATGACCAAACACACAGGGTAATAGCCAAACACACAGGGTTATAACCAAACACACAGGGTTATGACCAAACACACAGGGTTATAACCAAACACAGGGTTATAACAAAACACACAGGGTTATGACCAAACACACCAGGTTATGACCAAACACACAGCCGAGGATCCTGAGCTCCTGTATTTGATAGTTGATTATAGAGTAGCAGGATATCAGGAGTCCAGTGGGCTTCAATCCCAAGTCTTTGATGAGATTCTTATTTTATTTATCAAGTCGCTTCAACACTATTGCCGAAGAATTTGCAAATGTTGACAAAAAGAAACACACGAATACACACACACACACACACACACACACACACACATACACATTCACACACGCACTCTACCTATAGCAGTCATCTTTGGGCATGCCCCCTCTACATGTTCCTGGCATGTTCAGAGCACGCTCCATGAAACTGTGGCCTTCCTGCCTTTGGTCTGCCATCTGCTTCTAATACACTAAGCCAGCCTTATCCCTCTGATGTTCCCCCCTCACTCACGTGCCTGAAAGAGATGAATACAGAGGAGCTAGCAGTCCCTTCCTCTGACCCAAGTGCCTCCTGCAAGGCCTCTCCTAACGCGAATACAGTGGATTACAGAGATGGGGATGAGTCCACAGTGTATTACAGTAATGGGGTTGAATCCAGACTGTAGGGGGGATGAGTCCAATATCAATTATGGTGATGGGAGATGAGTCCACTGTGTATTATGGGGGTGGGGGATGAGTCTGCAGTGTATAATGGTGATGGGAGATGAGTCCACAGTGTATTGTGGGGATGGGTCCACAGTGTGTTGCGGTGGTGGGGGATGAGTCTGCAGTGTATAGTGGTGGTGGTGGGGGGATGAGTCCACTGTTTATTATACTGGACTCACTCGCCATTCACTGGACTCATTCTCAATGGAGAATGAGTCCAAACCTAGGTAACCAAGTTATGGGGGATGAGCCCAGAGAGCAGCAGTAACCCAGGGCACGAGTCCAGAGTGGGCCGTCGCTCCTGTGATGAGGAGGGACATTGGTTCTCCCCTTAGGTCCTAGTCATTCACAGTTTGCTGTGCCACACGTCTTTTACCAATCTACTCAGGTGAAATTGAGCATGGCGCTTTGTAACGGTGAGGGAGATTCCTGCTCTGTGGCTCCATGTCACACATCGGTGAGACGCCGCCTGTCACCGGTATGGCATAAAGCCTGTCTAGTAGGACCACCCCAGTGCTCTGTTCTGTGTGTGTGTGTGTGTGTGTGTGTGTGTGTGTGTGTGTGTGTCCGGGCAATTCTGTGTGTGCTGTATGTGCTCCAGAGAATGACAGTGCTTTGGTTCAGACTGTGGCTTGGCCAAAAACAAAGCTGTTTATCTCACAGTCCCTCATGACTCCCTTTCTTCAGCAGCAGGCGTGATTAACCATTAGTGGCTCTCTTATTAAAATGATTTAACATGCTTGTTTGCATAACATTTTCTGACCACTGGAACACAATGAGGCATTTATAAATAAAAGAGTGTCTAACAGCTTTCACTGATATCTATGTGTTTAGGCCACGGTAATTGCCTGTAATTTCTTAAGCTCTGTTCAGATCTTCAGATCTCTGTTCAGACCTTGCGCTGGTAACTAGCTATGTTGTGTAGACCCGTTTTCCATGCCAGTGATCTCAAACCGCCCTAAGGCTTTGCCCAATTTTAGTGTCGCCCTGAATTAACTCATCTGAGTGAAGTAGATACGGGCTTGACGATCAGCTGACATCTTTATTCAGGTGTGCTAGCTTAGTAGTCTAATGGATGAACCGGTTGGGGGTCTCTACCAGGGGTTTGGGAACCACTGGTCTATGCACTCTTACAATCCTAATTTCATAGTTTTTTGTTTTACTTAGGTTTCGTCAGTTGATTTTGAGGACTTTAATGATCACCGTCTAAAGACACAGAGCACAGTAAGAATCGGCGTCCGCCATTCGGTTGCCACCAGTCATAAACCTATAACTGAATGTGCGCCTCAGTCGTCAATTGCAGCTGCCAAGTCAACCCAAGGGTGATGAGCAGTTAAGCCCTCCCAAAATACCAGCTGAACCCCCACCTAGACACACGTAATCTGAAGCAGAACACATTCAAGGGGGAGGTAGAGAGGTAAGGGGGAGAAGTATTGATGGGGCTAATGAGAGAGAGTGTGTCATGGGCAGTTATGTCAGCTATCCCAACCGGACCTCCTCGTCATGCCTCAAATATACACCCCGATACCTTCCGGTAGAACCCGTGAATTACCCCCAATCGCATCGTCAGCGCGTCCACAGGAACGTTGTCACGCATTCAAGTACAGCAATCCAATTGCACCTTGAGATTGTCTCCGAGGTTGAACTTTGAACCGCAATGTAAAAGCCCGGCGTGAAGGGATGTAGCGTAGGGCCGGCTGGGCGGGGCTGGGGGAGGGGGGTTGAAGGGTATAGGGGAGGGGTACAGATGAGCAGGGTATGTAGGACACAGCGTCTACACTCCTACTGCTGACAGGCTGAGCCAGAAGGGAACGACATGAGGAGGGAGTTTAATTAGGAGCAAGCCTCCAAAGGGAGAGAAACGGGGGGAGAGACAGACACTGTGACACAGAGCCAAGTCTTCCCTACTCTTTTTCCTTTTTCTCTCTGTCTGAATTATTTTTCTCCATGACTCTTTCACTCTCTCTCTCTCCCCCTCCGTCTCACTTCAAAGTGTGTACAGGATAGCCATTTTCCAGGTTGTTAGCTAGATCTACCCTCGTCATCACATCTTTAGACTGTGGGTCATGGAGCTTTAGGTCATGGAGCTTTAGGTCATGGAGCTTTAGGTCATTATCTCCTAGAGCTATTAAGAAGTCTGCATAAAAAATGTACATTATTTCGGCTTGTTTATTAGTTATATGTTTATGTAAATACACTGTCAGCATTTGATGTAAATGATATTATGTGTGAATAACTGCATAATATTGAGCACTTGAGTGAAGTGTTTCATCAGTGCGTTTGCATTATCTGCATATTCCCCACAGAGGTCTTTATTAGCCTGTTTTTTTCATGCTTTCCATTGTTTAGAAATACTCGTTGTAGAACACACGGCCGTGATTGAAGCAGCAGTGTGTGACGGGATCGTGTGATAGCGAAGCTTTGGGGCCAAGTGACGGTGGGAGCAGGGTCTGGACAGACACAGAGAGAGAGAGAGAGAGGGGGCCTTCTATGGCCATGACAGGGCTGCTTGGCATTTGATTGGCTGCCAGTCTGGGTGGCAGCACTTGGCAACAGGTGTGGTGTCCATGACAGGTGCGCATGCCTCGGATAAATTGCATAGTGAACTTGCGCGGAGCCCTGAAACTGCTGAGCCCGGCTGGATAGCTAAGCCAGGGCCACATGCCTGAAAGTCAAATAGCACTCCCATCTTCCACCCAGCTGCCCCATCATCTCTCGCAGGAGGCCATGCGCCTCACCCCCAACCCTCACTCGCTTTCTCGCTCTACAACCCCCTGGAAGCCTGCCTTTACAGGGGAGGCGAGACACTGGTGCCAACCTCGGGGGGAAACAAGAGAGACATATCCTAAAATACCAGATTGTCTCGACAACAAGCCTGTACTTCAGTTTGAAACTAATACCACGCTAATACATCAAAGACTGGAGCAAAGTTCCAAAATATTTGAAAAAAGTTTGTAAAGGAGAGCCTCTGCCAAAAAGCAAGTGATGATATTGGACGTTTGGAAATCTTTTGTTCTTTTGGCTTATCAACCCCTGATAGAAAAGTGTGTATTTTATAGTAGGTCTTCAAAATGTCAGATTTCCTGCATTGTCTGGTAGATTTGTTCGTTGTGATTTCCAGAAGACTGTCAAAGATGTAAGACATGTTTGAAACTTCAGATCTGTTTCCACACTGGGGGCTGGGGAAAGAGAGAGAGATTGGGAGAGGAGAGAGAGAGATTGGGAGACAGAGAGAGGGGGGGGTGATATTGAGAGCAAAAGGGAGAAAGATATGGCATAGAGAGAGAGAGGAATCTCTAAGATGAGAAGCCAGTGAATCTTGACACGCTACTTCACCATGAGACGCCTCCGGCATCAAACAGCCTTCACACAGACGAAGCCCTCAGTTCACTAAAACCACACTTTAAAAGGAGCTTTGTTCTCTTGACATCAGCAACGACTGGAGTGTCATTTGTTTTATAAACAGGCGGATCACTCTCAGTCACTTCTCCCTTTACAGGAGTGCTCTGCTCTGCTCTCTTCGCAGCGACAAGCAGTGACACACAAATTAGAAGAATAAGACAGAGTGAGATGAACTTATCTTAGCATCTCTCCCACTCCCTCACTCTAGTACTGAGATGTACACACGCGCACACACACAATCAAATCGACGCTGCGTTAAAGTAAATTTAATTACATCGGTGGGTGTGTGATAGGGTGGCCCAGATGAAAGCAATGTGAAGCGTCTGCTCAGACATATTCCTGCTGTAGACTAATCTCCTTTTATTAAAGCCAGCCAGTGTGGAGGGGAGAGAGGGGAATGGAGGAAGAGAAGGGGCGTCCTTTGATGGGGGCTCTATCAGCTACTACACCTTTCATTTCACTGTTTCGCTCACTGTAAATCTAATCTACACAATATGGGACACATCTCTTCACTCAACACTGCAGTGCGCCCACACACACACACACACACACACACAGAGACACAGACACGCTCGTGCGCACTCTTACATACCTAAACACTGAAGTCAGAATGAATATACACGTAAACATCACTCGCTGAAAAACTGTTTCCTGTATCACCACCACTTTAGTGCGATGTCTTGATCTAACAAAGGACATAAAAGCTTATCTCTCCTCTCTCAGCTCCTCTGGGGGCATTGCGAGGAGAGAGAAACGGAGATAGGGGACGGAGAAGACTATGACCACAGAAATAGGAGCAGGTGGCCATCAGGTGGCCGACAGTGAAACTGCTGCCTGTAAACTGTCTTACACAATGACACAGCCGAAGACCTGCTTTACACACACACACACACACACACGCACGCACACACAAACACACATGACAAGTGTGTCATATTTCCGCATTCATGATGTTCTGTGTCAGACTGTGTAATGGCTGTGTTGATCGTCCACATGACTTCTCATTTCAGAGAGTTGGAGTACTACACTTCTTGTTATTGAATGTTTACAGATCATAAACCGTTTGCTTTCCTTAGGGATTAACTCCTCGCAACTTTAATGGACATCCTGTCAATGCTTATAGGACCGTAACAAGGACCTCATAACTTTAACCTCCGTTAAACATTAGACACACAGGAACTTTGTAATATCCTTAATTCTTTCAGTGGGTCAGTCCTTTCTCAGGATCCGTGGTATCAGAACCAAGCCCAGATTCCCTCTCCTCTGATTGGTTCCCCTTCCCACTGCCCTTCAACTGTGTTGTGCGACTGCTCTGTTTGCAGACACTGAGAAAGAAGGGCCTAAACGGCTGCGACAGCCCTGACCCCGACGCGGACGACTCGGTCGGCCACAGCCCAGAGTCCGAGGACAAGTACAGGAAAATAAACGAGGACATTGATCTGATGATCAGCAGACAGAGACTGTGTGTAAGTACGGCCCGACACTCCCAGAGTCTTCCTCTCATCCTTCTCTCCTCCCGTCTCTCCCCTTTCTCCCTGTCTCCTCCGTCTGTCGTTCTCTGTCCGTCCGTCTGCTGTCCATTCTGTGGGGGTTCTGGCGGGACCCGGCAGACCCTGAGCAAGAAGGAGAACAAAGGTGGGGAGAGCCCGGAGCTCGAGTCTTCCCTCACCCTCACCCCGCGCACTGAGGAGAAATACAGACAGATAAACGATGAGTTTGATCACATGATAAAAACTCATAAGATACCTGTGAGTACTGGACTTACACAGTGTGCAGTCTCAGCTGGCGTAGTGGTAGACGCAGAGTAACAGACATTAACCTCAGTATTAACCACCACTGCACGGCTGGAAAAACACTGGATAAGACTTTGGTACTGCCGAGCGCCTCTGTTTCTGTGTACTCACTGGACCTAACCCACCTGAGGGCCGTTGGCTTAGTGATCGAGTTTAAGTGTACCGTGTGCTTTTGCCCCTCACATCCTTCAGCCTCCGGCTCTGTCTGTGCCCCGTTACCCATGATCCCTTGCTTGGCTCTCAGGGGAGGTGTGTGGTCTGCATGCGCTTCCCCAACTCTCCTGCGCCCACGCACACAGCTCAGTCACCTCAAACGGCAGACGGACAGATGCTCCAAATTGAAAACACAAGGCACGCTGGCAGGCTCAGACACGCGCACACACACACACACACACACACTCACAATCACACACAAACACACACACACACACACACACACACACACACACTGTAGTCGGTATTACATTAATAACAGTTCAACAATGAATCAAGTCCCATTCTGTAGTCTGTGTCCTCTCACAGTCAGGGCTAGAAGGGGTGCATCCTGTGTCAATGTGACATCACACACTGATCTCTAGTCTGTCTCAAGACTTCCAACCTCATACCAAGCTAGCTTATTAGCCAGTTACTGTCTAGCCGATTCACCTAAACCTACTGGTGTGAATGACCAGAGCACCAGCGTTTTAGCACAATGAGATACACCCCATAGTTCTTATATGTTGCGTTCATCTGGATGTCACCTCAGCTGGGATGGTGGTCACAACCGTCATCTCTCCCACTTGCTGATGCCTTCAGTCAGTAGTACCAACAGAGAAGCAGTGTAGCAAACAGGATCTAATTTAACTAATGTCAGGGTGATAGGTGAAGAGCTATCCGTGATTGTAGTGATTTTCACCCAAACTACAACATTACCATAAACATTTTTTGGGGTGGGAAAACAAACAAAAGCACTTCCAAATGTATGAATCCGAACGATCCCGCCGCATGTCCAAACATTGGCAAAAACCTTCCCAGAACCGGCGGCAGTGGGTCCTTTTAACATCTTCCCTTTGTAGCCATGACACTCCCCCACGGTAATAATGGAGTCGGTGAAAATCACAGCCAATCAGATGCGACGTGTTGCCTCTATGTCGTTCAATGACCACTGAGACTTCAAGCGTAATCAGAGGTCTCCGCAGTCAGGCCGTCCTAGGCGACCACAACATAAGTGCTACTCCTCAACGCAAGCAGAGTGCGCTTCACGCTTCATACTAAACTCCATGTTGGAATGGTTGGCATTACAGCCGTGGAGAAAGAGATCATTTCACGGGAAACAGTAGCCTCAATCAGGTTTTTGGTTAGAGGCCCGGGTTGGGGCGCGGGTTGGGGCGCGGGTTGGGGTGCGCGGCGGGGGTGTACCAGGCTGGGGTGAGATTGGGGGAGGCGGGGTTTGGGTTTCGGGTGGGGAAACAGTGACTCCGCACATAAAACGAGGCAGTTCAGGGTGCGGTCATGACATCTGCCAAGCACGGGGTATCTGGGAGGCAGGGGACTGGGGAAGGACACCCCTAAAATAACAGCTTATTGTCAGGGCCCACTGTGCACACACAGATACGCTGGCCCCTGGGTACACTCAGCCACAGAGAGACAAGGTCGAAGGTTCCCAAGGTGGAATACAATATGAACATCTGTAAACGCAAGATGGAGGTATTTAGGAGCTATTAAGGACAGCAAGAAGACAGCTGTAACAGGCGTCTGACTAGGTCTTCTGTAAAAGCCAAAGAAAGTAAGGAAGAGAAAGAAACGACAATTCAGTTGAGGTGAACGTCTTGCCTATTGTATGAAAAATATCAGTATTTTTACTAGGTCGAAATGGAAAGATTAGAAGGGAGAGGGAAGTGAAGAAGAACACGAGGCGGGACGCGTATGTTCCTACAGATGGGCCCTTCCACGGCCCCGGGACACATGGCTACAATTAAGGCTCTATTTTCTACTTCCTTAAGCTAACATTCAGAAGCGACCACTTCCAGGGCACTCCCAGGGTTAAGCCCTATGGTGGAGTGACACGATAAACATGACAAATCAGTCGCCTGGGGCCTCGCAGCCTAGCGGGCAAACAACCTCATCAACATGCTTGCCAGGCTTTACCTGCCACTTAAAAACCGTTCCATCTCCACTCTGCGTGGCAGAGGGAGACACGGTGGCTATATTTGACCGAACGCCTGATAAGTCTGTTTTTGTGACATACTTAAAATTACATTCACCTAAATTATATATAGACTTCCAACGTGGTGTTTCACAAAACGAAGACCATTTAGAATAATTATGTTGCGGATGCAATGGTATCTCCTTGGCCGTGCGGCATCCCAGAATGCCTTTTTCCCCCGCTGCTTCAAAGTGATCCGTTTATATGAACGGCATTGCGGTGACTCCAGTGTGAGAAGTCGTGGTGTTTCGTGACATTGCTGCGTTGTCTTCCTATAAACCGGGCTAATTTGGGATGTCGCACTGTCCATCGAAGAGTGACACAGGCAAATGTTAAGACAGTGTAATCGCATCGTATATAGTCAGTACCCCTGCAGGAGACACTGTCCATCGTACCCAAATGCCTCCCCCATCTCGTGACACACACACAACAGATGTTCATATGTGTGAAGGTGACTGGCCTTCGACCTGCTTTTTTCTGTGACTGTCTTCTCTCTCATTCTGTTGCTCTCTCTCTCTCGCTTCTGTATTTAATCATACTGTTCTGTCTTTTCTGTCTTTCAGCAGGGGGTGCCGCCCTCCAACTATGAGATGCCGGTGTCCATCCCCGTTAGCAACCAGAACAGTCTCATCTACAGCCACCCAGGGGGTTCCCTGGGCAACCATAACCTACTGCCTCTGGCGCATCATATGCAGAGGAACAGCATGTCACCCGGTGTCACACACAGACCTCCCAGTGCAGGTAACACACATATCTGCTTGCACTCACACACACACGCACGCACACACAGGCGCACACTGTAAGAAGCCACCTGTAACCCCTCAGCGGGAAGCACTGAGGAAGTGTTTTGCTGATATGTCATTTAAAGGATGCTTGCCCTGTTCTCGGTTCAGACCAAGCCAGCTGTCCGCTCCATTCAGTGTGAGGCTCCGTCCAGAGGATGGAGGGCCTGTGTGGAGGTTTTCAATGGCCAGTGAAATAAGCATTTGAGGCCTGCTGTTTTGTTATTGTAGTCTGGAGACTCTTTAGTCCCACTCTGTAATTAGGCTGAATGCATCGAGGGGCACAGCGTACAGTGAACACCAACCGCGCCAGCTCACTGCCCTCCTACTCCCACCCTGGGCAGTAGTACCCACCAGCTCACTGCCCTCCTACTCCCACCCTGGGCAGTAGTACCCACCAGCTCACTGCCCTCCTACTCCCACCCTGGGCAGTAGTACCCACCAGCTCACTGCCCTCCTACTCCCACCCTGGGCAGTAGTACCCACCAGCTCACTGCCCTCCTACTCCCACCCTGGGCAGTAGTACCCACCAGCTCACTGCCCAACGGAGAGATGGTGTATGGATTTGGATGTTAAAAGGCAAGAGTGGTGGAGGGAGTTGACCTAGAGGTTGGTGAGATGGCTGTGTAGTAGGACGGTCTCTAATGTCTTCCTTTCCTTTTTCCTCTTCTCCTTTCATCCTTCAGGTGGCCTCATGGGTTCTGACCTCACCACTGGCGTGGGCACCAGTGCTGGTAAGGACACACACACACACACACACACACACACAAACACACGCACACAAACAGTGCACCCAGTCTCTCAGCCAGGACATAAAACCCCTGACTAATACTAAACCAAACCCAAGTGGAGATCCTGTCCAGGGCGGGTTGATTGTAGTGGTCTCAGAGTTCCTCTGGGAATGTTTCTTCATGTCTGTGTCCATGGCTCATCCTGGTCTCAGTTCAGTGAGAAAAGGAAAGAGAATCATAACAGAGTGGAGGGGAAGACGAGACATACAGTCATGGAAGGGAAGGCGTTTATTTATGTGTGTGAGCTTTAGCCAAATTTGAGATCACACCGATCTGTTTGTTTCCCTTTAACACTGTCTCTTGCTCTCTCTTTTTCCCGGTCCCTCTTTTTTCGTTTTCTCTTTCTTTTTTTTCGGGGTGTTTGTTCATATTTGCCATGTCCTTATGAGCTGAGTTGCATGATACGGCTTTCATATGACCTGTAACCACCCTTCATATCCTCTGCCTTGTAGGCTTTGATGTACAGTATACTGCAAATGTTCAAACTCTCTTGCAGGTTAACTACTGTCACATGTCTAGAGAGAAATACATTTATCATTATCCTACCATAATGTCCTTTTGGAAAGTAAATCACTGTTTGTGTATGTGTAGAGGAATTTATTTGCATAGATTGGTCTTAGTCAAATTATATATATCAAAACATTTTCTATCACAAGATACAAATCAACATTTAACTTACAGTCTGATAATAATACATGTAGAACATAACAGCAGCAAATGAAGAACATCTCCACCAGTGTCCATATCCAGTAGTCTGGAGAACAATATGAACAAAGCTTTCGTGAAGTAGGAAAGGTGTGTGTTATCTTGAGGTTTGGGGAGGTGTGACTGATAAGAGATTACTCCATATCGACGTGTACTGTAGATATCTAACCATACATTCAAAATGTCTATACATAATATCCTAACGGGCCACTAGGGGCAGTTGTGAGCACTTACTATATATATCAATAGACAGACATTTCCCTTGGGTGTTGAGGATCGGATGGTGATAGACTCAAATATTGTGATTTCAACTCCGTGTGGAGGAAAATGTTGCTTTTGTTCCGGGGCGTTTTTAGTGTATGTGTGGCTCCTGAGTGTTTGTGGTTGTGTTAAACCTTTGCCAAACCGTAACCCTTATTTCAACCATTCTGAAGTAATACCTCACCCTAACCCTAAACCAAGTGAGAGTTTTCACTTCACCTATAGGTTTTTATCTCACCCTGGGCATATGTCAAGCACTAACTCAAGCTATGACATCACATTAGTGTGTGTGTGTGTGTGTGTCTGTGTGTGTCTGTGTGTGTATGTGTACGTGTACGTGTGTGTATGTATGTGTTTGCAAAAATGGGGGAAGGGGAGCAGGGGAACACAGCTGGGCAGCCCTGTCTGGCCCCCAGGGTTCCCTCAATGGGGTCAGAGCCCGGTCCCTCTGTCTGGCCTCTCACGCACACACACACACACACTCACTCGCGCACACACACACACACACAACAGGGCCGTTTGTTGCGGCGTGTGTTTCGTCGGCAGCGTGGCCCGGACTGCGCTTCAAATGTAGCCTTTGTGTCGCCACGGCTACGAACAGAGGCTCTCTGTGAGCAATCAGCACGGCCGTTCGCGGTGAAAACACGACGTGGACGGAGTCATGTGGAACTTAAAAAGAGTCCATTCAAGTCTCTCTTAAATCCTACGGGGGGGAAAACCCATGATGAATATTCAGCCACGCATGTGTGCAGGGGGGGGGGGGGGGGAGGGGGAGAGAGGCACAGATGGAAGCGTTCTGCGAAGCCACTCATAGGTTTTAACGATGTTCCGGGTTGTGTGTGACTCAGTGTGAGGTGGCTGGCCGCTGACTTTATTTTTTCTGCCTCTAATTTGATAAGCTGCCTGTCAGTGGTGAGTGTCTGGGCCTGGTGTTCGCTGCGGCAGACGTTTTCTTGCCTTTTGAAATGCCCCCTCATCCTCAGACATACGGCCTACTCACAGTCCCTGTGGGTGCCAGCGCTGACAGACAGATTTGATTGATAAGCGACACATGACACATTCTGATACTGGAAGGTGGAGTTGTCATGTCCTTGCTGTGGAAGTGTGGTGGCAGGGCTTTGCATGTCTGTCTGTCTGCGTCTGCGTGTGTGTGTGTGTGTGTGTGTGTGTGTGTCTGCGTGTGTGTGTGCGCGCGCGCGTCTGTGTGTGTGTGTCTTGTCTGTCAGCCCATACGCCAGCTGAGGAAAAATGGAGACAAGGGGAGAGAGAGATGGGGAAAAGGAGAGAACGGGACGGAGAGATGAAGAGAGCGCGGGCTGATGAAGGATGTCCCAGTCGCAGCATGTGATCACCTCTGTGTGTGTAGCTGTCAGTACAGCTCTGATCTCTGCCACCTGCTTGCTTCATCGTGTGGGAGAATTAACCAGCTCCTGTCACCTCTCGGCTGAATCACTCACACATCTCCACAGGTCACACACGCACGCATACACACACGCACGCATACACACACGCACACACACACGCACACTCACATCGGCACGAACTAGAGCCTGGAACAGCTCCACCGATATGAAGAACCACTCTTATCTAGCTGGTCCATCCTCTCGTCCAAGACCAGAATCTGAGACAAAGACACCAAAAACAAAAGCTTAATGATTCCTGTATTTTTGTCCATAGCTGTGTTAGCACATGCAGCGGGCGTTGTTAGTTAGCCAGCTAGCTAACTTGCCACATAGTTCAGTTGGTGTATTCAGATTTGAATCGGCCAAACCGCAACGGAAGAGCCTGTGTATGGAAAGCGGGATGGTGCACACCCGTTAGACCACAACAGGACATCAGAAACTGTTCAGTAACAGCAAAATGTACATGAGTTTAACCACATCACCCGTCTGTCCGTCCGTCGGTCTGTCTGTATGTCTGTCTGTGTGTGCGCGCGCGTGCGTGCGTGTGTGTACATGGGAAAGAGACAGAGAGGCCCAAAAAGCACATCTTGCCAGTTCAGAGATGCACCTTTAAGGTCGCGAGGCATTCAGCATGTTAGTGCACAGTAACAGTTTGGGATCCCTGCACCCACGATGGGCCCCAGGTCTCATCTGCCTACAGAAATAGCCTTCACCTTCATATCTCGACTTCACATCTGATGTTGTTGTTTTTGTACTGCAGAAAGGCTGTCTTATCTGGGCAGTGAGCGTTCATTTATGTACTTCCTTAAAACGCTCGCTTGCAGTCTGCCTCCACTCGCTGTTCTACTGTGCTGTTTCGGTCACAACCACGTCTCAGAATCACTGAGCAGCTGTTAGGTGGCTTGTCTGTAGTCGGATGCTTGCTATGGCATTAGCCTCTCTGTAGCCCTGTTGCTAGCAGCTTGGCCAGAATGCAATCCAATTAAACCATTCAGTAGCAGCTTATCACCTGTCCAAAGCCTTTTTTCTCGTGCAATAGCCAATTTCTCTACTCAAGCTGGGGCACTGCTCTAGGTAGAGAAATTATAGTAGCAGTAGTTAGACTAAAAGTAATAAATAAATAAATAAACAAGGCAGCGCATGGGTTTCTGTCCATATTGTCCAGCTCAACATGCCGCTGCCCTAAAATGGCCGCCTGAAATCCCCTCCTGTACTTGTGGGCAGTTGGCTGTGAATCAGCTGGGCTCTACAGTTACAAGTCTCTCTCTTGCGCATTCTCTTCTCTTTACTCTTTCTCTTCCGCACAGACATGGTTCAATAGAAGTTGTGAAACATGTTTCTCTGGCCTTAGCTCGCATTGATCTTACCTAATGGTACATCTGTCTTGTTTAAGATTTTGGTGTCTGTAAAGTTTTGAAAGGTCTCAGCTTTTTCGACGTGTAATTCTCTGATATGTTTTGGAACAAAATAGTTTCCGGCTGTTTTGATTGGCTATATAATATGTGTGTACAGAAAGTCTCATTGAGCTGGAGTGTTCTCATTCAAATCTCTCCACATGGGCCCACTTCACAGTACAATGGCCCAGCTATAGGGATGAGAGAGAGGCAGCTGGGTAGAGTGGCTCTCCGAGAAGCTCGTACAAAACACACACGTGCATCCATGCACAGGCTCGGTGTGCACCCCGTTCTGCTCGCAGGCGTTGAAATATTAAGTGATCAACTGACAATATTTCACACACAAACTTTGATGCCGTGTGCTCAGTCTGACTCATAGGCTTCCAAGCATGCGGGGCACAAACACCTGCACACCCCCACCCACACGCACACGCACGCACGCACACACACACACACACACACACACACACACACACAC
>JACXGJ010010918.1:0-20881 GCA_016801105.1 Esox niger | reverse complement strand
TGCCATAAATGTTCACTGTTGTGTTTACCTAAACGGACAACTGCCCCTACCGTCCAACACTCACATTCCTAAGGAACCAAGGACAGATAGCCTTAATGGTTTAGGCAGTTGAGCAGTTGGTCAGAGAACCTAATGATTGTCTGAAATAATACAGATGCATGTCACAACCAAAGACCAGAGTTACATACCATGTAATAGATAAGCAAACATGTCTCCAAAATACATTAGTTAAGAAATTGCCACAACACACCCAAGTTCAAATACCGTATTATAAACACTGAGCATGGTGTTGTTTTTTATTTCACTACCAGAAAAATATGGCCTTTTATTATTCGTCAACAGAAACCAAATCGAGTTGATAGTTTACTCTGCCTTCCCCATCTGAGCCCCTCCTGAAGTCCTCGGTACCAAACGTAGTCAAAACAGCAATGTTTAGAGCCAACATTAGCATAAATCACCTGTGTGGCCCTGATACTGGGGTAAAGCACCAGTGGAAATGCGGCAATTGTGTGCCACTGACCATAACTGCACTACAAACATTCTGGAACATTTCTATCCATACTGTATAGAAAGATGCATGGAAAAACTGTTGGCAATGCAGTAGGGTAGATGCAAAAAAAGTTAAAAGCCACCTCGCATGAAGGTTGTGCTGCATAATTCATGTACTGGCTGCTCCTTTTAGAAACGGCAAATTCATCAGGACCATGACGTTTGACAGAGGAGCCGATGGTTGGCTTCACCTTGCTCTGCTCTTCACCCACTCTCTTCCTGTGCTGTAAGGAGACATTAGAGTTCCCAAAAGCCCCTAGTCACCCAGGCACACCGCAGGAAACCAGCCAGTGAGATGCTGCCCTGGGAACATTTACACTGACAGCTGGGCCTTCACACTGCATCCCACTATTGATATTTACTTGGATATCCAGAGTGCAGAAACTTTATTGAGCGACATCGGCCTTACCTCCAATGCCAATAAATGGATGGGAAATACAGTGGGGAAATGTCACCCAAATCCAGTGAATCTGACTTTTTGTGAGGCTCTCTTTTGTTGACAAGGGTGAAGGTGAACAGAAGGTGCACTTCACACACTCTGCAAACCTCAATAAGCACATTGAAGGGGCACAATATCTTGCATTGTAAAAACAATATGAAACCACATGCTTGTATTTACCAAAAGGCACACTGACGAGAATTGACACAAAAAAAGCATAGAATGTCAGTCTGATCAAAGACTATCCATAAAAGCCCAACACACAATACATTTGTGCTTTTCTAGCTGCTACAGCAGCTGGGTTCCACTCTTCTCTCTCCTTCAACCACTCTTTCATCTTCCACTGTGGATGTCATTCCCAAAGTCCATTCTTCCAGAGCTCCTGCATGCCCTTCACCTACTCTCATCACTCCCCTATCAAAGCAAGAGATCTACAGACCCAAGAGGTCAAACATAACAAAACAAGACAATGCACCATTTCATTACAGTGATGTAATCAACTGAGACTGACTTTGAAATTAAAAGATCATTAGAGCTGGTATCACTTCAATTTCAATCGATTAAGATTCTGCTTATCGGAACCGTTTTTTATTTAATCCCAGTTCCGATTCCATAATTTTTGGGAGAGAAGAAATACAACGTATTCCAAGAAGGAAAATTTGCCAAACTTTTATTCTTTGCACATTTAGTCTATCAACAGTCAGTGATGACAGGATTTAAAAAGGTTTCTTTTTCCCTTAATTAAAAATGATAAGGAATGATCCCTACTGTGAAAAGCGGGCTTTCTAGTTTTAATAAAAGAAATTACAAGCAAGCAGGGTAGATGACATTAATTTACCCACATACAAGTTGGTAGGTTATATATAATAGTAATTACAGTAAACTAGCAGCTTGGTGTCCATTTACGTTAGCATAGCATGCTCACGTTCACTAGCTAGCTAATTTAGCTTGCCAACAGTCAGTAACCTCCACGTTGGGTAGCTCGCTATGGTTGTCAATTAGAAATGTGTTAATCAAATTGAGCATCTATCAATGTAGGCGACGATAACTGACTTTTGTGTCATGTGAAAACGAGAATCATGTAGGCAGAAAAGTGTTTGTCTATCCTGAACAAATCCTTATATCCACCAGAACTGTTTAATTTTATTTTTCCTATTACATAGCTACATAAAGTTATAGCCAGCGAAGATTTAGTCTGTCCTGCACCTCAGGCATATTGAGTGTTGACTGTTACAGGAGTCGGTCGCAGGAGTTCCGTATCCCGCGTCTCTAACCACTACGATATTTAACCAGGGGTAATCAGTCAGTCAGGGATGGACTCCGTTATAGACATTCGCTCTACTAGGCCGGCTCCGCTTACGCGGTCCATCAAGAATAATAAGAAATTCGAATAGTAATAAAGAGGAAGATTGCCAGCCTTGTCTTTTGTGTACCTGAGCGTGAGACGTTGCTATTGTTAGCTGTATCTGGGAAGTTGCTACTGTTAGCTGTATCTGGGCCACGTTATTGTGGCTGGAATTGAGATACCGCCACACATCGGTGCATTCTTTCAAATTTACGCCGTGCTGAAGTAAATTTGTGACGTACTGACATTACGTGCTTGAGGTCCGCGGGAGCAGGGGCTGACAAATAAGTGCAACTTTTACTGACTGTAAAAGGCACAACTGAAATGCAAACATAAAAGAACTGAAGCAGAATAGAAATACACGTATCTATTCGAATTCACGGTTCTTGGAAATTTGAAACCCTTGACACACAACCCTAGAGATAATTCATATTTCAGGTATTTCATTCCCAACCATCCAGAATATGGGTGAGTACTAAGGGTGATATTATATGAGAATTTCATGCCACAATTATCCTGGCCAGAATAATTCTGATTTACTATTTTATCCAGGTTAAAGAGGGGGTTGGCGGGGAACTCCTAAGAGACTTTCAGCCCAATAACAATTCTCCATTACATAACTTCTGTCCTTATGCATTAAAAAAGCCATTAAAATAAAATAACCAAAGTCTTTATTGCATTCATTCAACATATAAATGTATATCTAAATGTATATGGTTGTCTGCTAGCAGAGCCATTCAGCTTCATTGACAATCAATTGCAGAGGATGTTTAGTGGCTTAGCAGTCTATAACGCCAGATGCAGTCAGGAACTCTTTGGTGACCGGCAAGAGCTTTTTCAAGTCATTCATCTGAGGATCAAGGGTGAAAATAGATGTAATTTCTTACCAGTAGTAATCTGTGGGTGTGCGCACTTGCATAAACATTTTATGTGCCTCATTACCTCACAATAGGCCTATTTGATGTGTCCATTCTTCACAATAACTTTATAATTGAGTATAAAAGTCCCTGTTACGTTGTGTGCATCATGTATTGTGGAGATCACATAGATAAGTCTGTTATTTTGGCTTGCGCAAATGATATTCTATTTGTCTTCTCTAGTTACTGTCAATAGCAGGAAAGTGTTTACAATTACAATATTATAAGAAAATTGGAAGGGGTATGTATAATAATTTTAATCATATTATTCATATTTTCTACAATTTGCAGTTTGTTTGCTTGCATCACATAACTGCATAACTTCTAGGATAAATATTACAGGTTTGTTTGAGCTCAACATTGTTTGAGCTGGTTATTTCCTGTGCTAATGGAATAGACAGGTATTGACACAGCGTTTTCTGTAGACAGCAAAGTGTAGCGGTTAGACTACTACTGTTGTAAAGGAATTGGAAAGCATTAGCTTATTCTTTATAACATTCTCAATCGCAATGAATAATCTAAAACACTGCTGACAGTGTCCTCGACCATGAGGACACTCATGACTGACAGGTAAGCACATTCACGTCGTTCTCAGTCGTTTATTCTTAGGCTTCCTCTGGGATGAGACCGATTACAGGCTGATGGAAAGAATAGGCCTTTCCACAATTTAAGATTGCATTCTTGCAATGGAGAGTTTGGGGAAAGTTTTTTTTGTGTAAAATCTATACAATACAAATCAAGCTCATGACGACATTTAAGAACTCAATTTCAATTGTCATTGTGTTGACAATATAATTCTATTTTCTTACCAGACTTACTTTAGTCTCTGATGATTTTCTTACATTAAATAAATTTGTGCATTTACAAAAGTAATTAAAATAAAATGAGTGTTTTCTTGCATTAATACAAGAACATGTAAATTTCTTGTATATGGTTGTCAGCTAGCAGAGCAATACAGCTTCATTGACAACACATTGCAGAAGTTGTTTGGTGTCAAAGTACAATGTGAGACGAGATGTGCACCACTTGTCAAATAAAACAACTAGTCAGGGACACTTCAGCGACTGGCAGAGCCTTTATCACTCGTGAGGATTACCCTGATTTACAATTCATCCCGATTACGGAAGTCAATCAATCAATCAATCAATCAAATTGATTTTAAAGCCTTTTTTACATCAGCAGTTGTCAGAAATTGATTTCACAAAACACCTGGCCTTAAACCCCAGGGAGCAAACAACAATAGTGATGAACTTCAGTGGCTAGGAAAAACTCCATAAGAGGGCCAAATTTAGGAAGAAACCTAGAGAGGAACCAGGCTCCGAGGGGTGACCAGTCCTCTTCTGGTTGTGCCAGGTGAACAAATTAAGTCCAAAAAGTCATCATCGTATTTTCCATCGCGATTAGTACTGACGTCTTCTATTGTCCCATCCTTAATACCTAGAAGATGAGTGTTACTCACTGTGGTGGCAGAACCAGGGTACTCGGCTGAACTTTAGGTCTTCTCTTGGCAGACGCCCCCATTTGGTTAGCGGAGCGTTTGAGTGACTGCTGGTTAAGGAGACTGGATGCCAAGCCAGCATGATACTGCAACTAAATAAGAAGAGAAAAATATTCATTAAAATAAAGATATGCCAGATCATTCAAATTTCTATTATTGTGAAATAAAATAGGTCTATAGACTTCTCATTGGCACTTCTCAGCCCTTTCGCTACTTTTAAGTGTCTTATAAGCCGTTCATGCAATATTCTCATGCAATTTTGCCACTGTTTACTGCTTTTGTACAGTGTAGACTATAAGAATTAATTGGGTATGGCTTTAAGATATATAAAATTAAAATAAAGAGAGGCACTGACAACATTTTAAAAAGTCCAACCAGGTGTATATTTTCTATACGCTGCACTTTTACTACTATGGAATAAATTCCACATACAATATTTGTGTATGCAAGCACTACTAGCACAAACTTAAATACTTGTATACTGCTAACAATTAGGAATACTTTTTCCAGAGCCCTATCATAGTAGTGCCATCTCTCTGCAAGTGTTGTATTAGTGCCATCACGTCCCAGTGACAACATGGGAGAGAATCTTAATACTATATAGACTGGGTATGAAAGGAATGACTGTAATGGTTCATGTAAACAATGGATCTTCCCCAAGCACTGTAGTGCAGAGGTGATTTAATCAGGCAGGGGGGTCAGAGGTGATTTAAAACCAGAAGATCATGTAGGAAGAGGCCCATTTCAGGGTAGTTTTTGGAAAGATAAGGCCTGAGACAGATGTGTCTGAGTCTGCAATGTATTGTATGGCAGGCAAGTTAAGGCGATAACAAGTAATTCTCACATTATTGGTGGTAGTGATGGCCATTTGAGGCTTCATTACTGTTCTTTTAGTTGCATGATATTATGCTAGCTGCACTAACTCAGATTATATTTTTCAAAATAAAAGCCATAATTGCAATAAGGTTGACACATCTAGTTGACACATCTCATGTTTAATGTCCGTTCCAATTTTGTTCTTGTCTGTTTTTATTTCACAGGCTAGATTAACTATATTGCTTTGTACATTTTGAAGAAAAAAAAAATCTGAGGACTGCCAGCATAATATCCTGCTGCTAAAATAACGGCCATCACAAAATTAGTGGTACAGGTGCATGCTCGACCATCTGAAAGGGACTTGCCAGGTGACAACATGGGTACAACGGCAGGGAAATAAACATTTTATTTCTGCCGCTAAGGAGAAGGCCTCGAAGATCTTAGTTAATAGCGGTGGAAACATAACCTTGAGTTAACAGACACATGACAAGATGAAGCGCTTACTATTAGAAACACTGTGTACTATAATTTGTCCTTTGTTCTAGCCACGACTAGCCCACACAAAATCTGAAGACTCGCAGGAAAACATTATTGGCAACAGAGTACAGAAAAAATAAGACAAGTGGGAGTCATCATGAAGTTTAATTGAGATGTTGTAGCCGACTGGTTTCCCAAAGCTAAATCCCAAGTCTAACAACAATCTGCTCACTTAAAAGGAGAAATATTTGGTTTGGTAGCCCAACTAAATCCTCTACTCCTTCCCACTCTGCCTCCCCCTCTCCTCCTGTCGTTCATTTGGGAGCAATGCATGGCAAGTAAAGCAACTCTCACTTTGATGTGGAAGCGGCAGAAGCCTGTCAGCAGCTCTGCTCCCTGACTGATGAAATGGCGTGAAAGAGATGGAAACTAAACAGAATACACAGGTGTTTCAATCAGAACCAGTCCTATGGCTGGTGTTCAATGTAACCAACAATCTCTATTTTTCAAAGCCAAAATTTAACTGGAAATGTGTATCAATCAGCACATGACACCTGGATTTATAAAACAGGGTGTGCACAAGTCAAATACAAGCAATACGATACCGGTAAGAATCTGCTAAGTATAACTACACATGTAGGGTTCTATGCAAAAGAGTGAGGCAAACTAAAAGACAAACTAGTCATTTATTTGTAGTGCAAGGAAAGTTTATTTGTTAAATGTTTATTTGTAAGTACATTCATATTTTTACACATTACATAAACTACTGAAAAGTTTGGTGCTGCTTAGAAATGTCGTTAAAAATAACATCCATTGATCAGAAGGATCATTTGTGGTAAATTACTATTGTGACTGGAAACAGCAGATTTTTGATGTAGTACTGTATCTATAGAGGCCCATTATATTCAATCATCAGTCCTGTGTTCCAATGGCACATTGTGTTTGCTGTTCCAAGTTTATAATTTTAAAAGACTGTGATCATTAGAAAACACTTTTGCAATTATGTTAGCACAGCTGAAAACTGTTATGCTGATTAAAGAAGCAATAAAACGGTCTTTCTCTGGACTAGTTGAGTATCTTAAGCATCAGCAATCGTGGTTTCAATTACAGTCTCAAAATAGCCAGAAACAAATAACTTTCTTCTGAAACTCATCAGTTCATTTTTGTTCTGAGAAATGAAGGTGATTCCATGTGAGAAATAGCAAAGAAACTGAAGATCTTGTAAAAAGTTTGGTACTACTCCCTTCACAGTACATTGCAATCTGTTCACACAGGTCCTCAACCAGCAGCTTCATTAAAGAGTACCTGAAAAATACCGGTCTGAACATCAACAGTGAAGAGGCTAGCCTTCTGGGCAGAGTCACAAGGAAATCCATCTCTCAGACTAGCTAATGAAAAGATTAAAATGGGCAAAAGAACAGATACTGGACAGAGGAGGAACTCTGCCGATAAGGCTGCAGTGCAAACAGGTGGCCGGTTTCATCTGGACAGACTCCACTAGCAAATCACCTCTCCTCTTTGGGGATTCATCACAGGGCTCATACACAGACGCGCACTTAAAATAGGGCTAACATAATCCCGCAGCTCATTAATTGCTATTAAAATATTCCTCCTCCTGAACTAATTAGCCAAGATGTGCAGCAACGGAGCACCATTCACCAGGCAAGAGGCAGTGTTCCCCTGGTTAAATTTGGCTGACCAAAGCAGCTGTGCTAACAGGGAATTATTTTAATTGACCAAGCCTCCTCTTTGAGACTAATGAGGCTAGTTTGTTAGGCCTGGATCCATGGTACCCAGCCCAAACTGAATGCTAAAATTAGTAAATCCAATGGGTAGAAATACATATAAAAGCTGTAGAGGAGACTGTAGCCTTAGCTCATTTGTCCAAATGGTGGTAGTAGCTACATAACTACAGTAAAAGTCAAGTACCGCAGGTCCGTCATGAAACAACGGTTTGGGAGAGTTAACACACAGCATCAGTCTCTGCGGCTTGGCTAGGTCCTAATTTCTCAGGTCTTTTCATTTAAAGAAAGGGAGATTTGGACCATTATGTTGTTGGTAAATTAAAAAAGGAGGGGGGTTGACTCTTTGTTCCGGTTTTGATCTCAGTTGCTGAAACATATGGACCCAAAATCTAATTATGAACAATTATGTCCAATTATACAGGACTTAGGTTCTGGGTTAACATAGATTAGGCTGATCTAGAACCCACCACATTGCTAGACGAATAGTCAATCAATTATAATCAGATCACAATGTGATGTGAGTCAAAAGATCACCTCCACTTAGAAATAGGTTTTAAACAGCTCTTCAAAAATAAAGGGCATGGATGTACTTCAATTTCAAAATGTTATTTTTACTTCAGGGCTTTTTGGTGATTTTTTTTACAGGTAGCACATGATCTAAGTTGACAAATTTAGGGCAAGCACAAAGCAAATAAAAATAAAAACACTTGAGCTGTCAATGCCAAATTTTAGGATTGTTCCTAAATTAAAAATCCAGGTCAAACAACAGAACATTTAAATGCAGAGGACATTAACGCTCACTGTGGAGATACATGGAAATACAATACCAGTACCATTTGGGTACATGCACTCATTCAAGGGTATTTGTTTATTTTTCTACAATTTGGAAGATTTATTTTAGTATATATATTTTTTTGATATATTTTAGTTATGTGTTTGTTATGTGTATATTAATGAAATACACTTTACATTTACAGCACCGACTGTTCTTCCCTTTTTCAGTGAAGTTACAAAGCGTGTGGGAGAGAGCAGGAACAGCAGGGGGCTATGTGAACACAACCTGTCATTATCTCCATTCAGCTCCAACATGAGCTGGAGTCCCTTGCTACCCATTCCATTCAATTAGAGCCAGCTGTCTCCTGGCTTTTCAAAGTCCCCAACCTAAACATCCCTCCCCACCCAGCAAAATCACACTGAAAGGCCAGGGGTTTAACCACAGGACCTGTGGAAGCACCAAAGTAAGTCTGAATAAACCATTTCATTCACATTTCAGAGCAGGAAAAAAGGTCAATGAGACATGAAAAAAAAGAAGACTCATGAGGGAATCACAGGGGGGCAATTGATTGACTGTAAAACAGTTGTTACATGGTGCCCAATTTAACATTTTCCATTAGTTTTCTTTATCACAGGGAAGACTCCTGTCTCTAAAGGATTCTACCTAAAATTGTTAGGCAAAAAATTTAAATAAAATGTTGCATTGCAATATGATATGATTATGTCACAAAAACGCACTAACGAGGCAGAAGGTATGTAGGCATGCTGCTTCATTGAATCGTATTACACAGTAAATGTGCAGTGTTTGGTACTATACACAACAGCAGTTTTTTGATAATGTGGGAAATTGTACAATGACAGGCTTCATGTGGAAGATCTAGCATAAATCGCAAGGATTGGCAGTTTTTTTTCAAAGAATTCCACTTGGCAGAATGATGTAAATCCAGGAGGTACTGAGTAAGAGGAAATAAGATGGAACTATGATACTGTATTATGACAGATGAAGCAAATATGGAATTATGACAGATGAACTGACATTTGGAATTTGGTAACCAATGAAGTGGTTACCACTTCCTCAAGATAGAACAAGTTGACAATATCTCAAGAAATGTTTTACAGAGAAAATAAATACATTATTTGTCACTGTTTGTGCCATTGCCTTTATTCCAAACATCACAGCTGTCCAACCCATGACTGAGGTCTAAAGGACATATTTTTTCTCAATCCATAAAAGTTAAACGAAACAGAAAGGTAATATTCGGCAAAAGGATCGAACAATGGAGACAGTCAAGTTCCTCCTCTTCCAATACTTTATTGATGTGTAAATCACAACCTTATCCATTCTCTTAATTAAACAAGACTTAATATTCCATGCCAAGTGTTGTTGACAATTGCCTATATTCAATGAGGGATGTCCATGACAAATATTTTCAGTATCGTTAATTCCTCCGCTTCAGTCGTCAAATAGTTGACACCACCCACTCAAAAAGAGAGGTTTTGAATATATACTGTTATGCAATAAATTGAACGTTAAAATTTTTTGTTAACCTCAATAACGTTTCAGTATAAACAATTAGGCTGGATAAAGCTACATTTACTCAGGAGACATTCTGATACAGCAAGGCCATAACAGCAGCAAATAACCTAATGTAAAGGCCTGTCAAGACATTAGTCTTTTATAACAAGTGATTAATTTCAAATTATTATTACATGCTTTTCCATTAATTACAATCGCAAATGAACTATGAACATTGTGTATTAGCGCAGAGAACTGCATGAACTGCCTTTCATGAGCTATAATTTTGTGTGTCAATGTTTTCTGGACGTAACACCAAAATACAAAATGTATTAGACCATTTAGCCAGCTATTTTGTTATATGCAGTTCCTTAAAACTATACCTTCCAAACAAAACTACACTTAATATATAGACTAACAGAGTTACGTTACAGTATGCATTAAATCAAACAAACCTACCGATGTGTTCCAGTAACCTGGGAAAAAAGCTTAATAGGAATAAATTATATAAAATTGTAAAATATTCAATATTGTGCAGTAACAGAGTTGGGGAGGTTTTCAGGCATTTCGGGCCGGATTTTGAATCCAGTGTTGGAAATCCAACAGAGTTGTCCTGGAAATTCTTGCTTAACCTGGCAACACTGACCGGGTGTAGACAAGTAGTCTTATGCAGTCTGTGGACTAACAAGCCCGCAGCCCAGAAAACCCTTTCAGCCAGTACAGATGTTGCCTGGATGCACAGGTATGCTTTCATTAGCCGTGAATATTTCCTGTACTTGGCCATTAATCAGATCTATTTAGTCTAAACATAACCAGACACTGACACTATCTGAATCAATCAGTAGTAGATTTTTTTTTTAACTTTCAAAAATTAAATTAACTTATTGATAAATGCCATCCTTGACTAAATGTCGACAATTCAACTATTTGTTCTCACCCCTAGTAAATATACATAGACTGTCTGGATTTCAAAAGGGACTACTCCAACATAGTTTATGTTAGAAAGCCCAACCATCCACCAACCCCAACCCTCATATACATTGCACTGCAAATTTACTGACAAGCCTCACAAAACTCAGGTTTGGTCGTAGTTCATTGTCAAAATCAACGTAATTACATTTTGTATTATATTTTGACTCATTATGATGCGGCATGACTGTATTCAAAGAAGGTAAATGTTCCAATCAAGTTACACTTTAAAAATCAGCTACAGTGCGGGAACCTGCTTCTCATAAATCAAGGTTGGGGGACACACAAATGAGATCGCACATATTCCTCACAGGAAACTAATTTGGGTTTAAATAAGTTTCTACTGGCTGTGATTGAACAAGAAGACAAAGCTGTGTGACATTGCAACCACGTTTTAATAAGACCGTATGACTGCAGCCGGAATGACTGAACACATTTTCCGTATATATATATATATATATATATATATATATATATATATTTTTTTTTTTTTTTTAAATCAGTAATTTTTTTCATTAATAAAAAAAACATATTACTTAGGGCAACGTCTAATTTATAGCACAGATATAAGCATTTAGTTCTCAGAAACAACATGGTCGCACAAATTGGCATGGCAACAGCGGAAGGCATAGGCTAATGCAACTGAGAAATGTATGTATGAGAGATAAATTCTAATAGGTTGCTTATAGACCATGATTGGCTGAAAATGATCATGCCCATTGGGCTCAACACAAAATGTAGGTTAGTTGCAGAAAACACACTGCAAAGAATTTAAAAAATCCAAGATGAAAAGGTCCTTCCAAAAGCATCAGACATGAGCAGTTACAGATGAATGTGTGGTATTCAGAAAACAAATATTTGGAATCTGTTATCGGAGGTCCCCTGCAGTCCTGAACTTTTTAATGAGTTATTACCAAGAGAAAGCAAACAGAGGCAACTGTTCTCCGAGCATTACAGCCTCCTTGTCTGAGAACTAATAAGGGATCCAAGCTCGCGAAGTTCGAACATCAAACATCTTTTCTCTGAGCAGCATATTTTCAAAAGGTCGCTGCTTCTTAAAAGTTGATTCCACCGCCCCTCACTGTCTAGATCTTCCAAACTGACCAGCCTATTAGTTGTGCCTGTCACAGCAATCTGCAGACGTGTGCTCCATCATTACCGATTGGGCAGAGCAGAGGCGTTTTGCGGACAGCTTCCTGCATGCTGATACTAACATGGGCAAGGGACCCTGTCATTGGTCGGCTCTGACAGCCTCGTTCAACAGATAACTGAGACATAAAACCTGCTGGTGCAACATCGGGACTGGACAGAGAACAAAATCCTCAGTACTTGTTTGGACCTCAGAGATTTCTGATTGGTCTACTTGAATAGAGATACTGATATTACCAATGACATTGCTATGGAAACGATGTACACTTGGCCAATACACATGTCTTTTCACATCCAATAAGCGAGGTTGTTCAACAAGCCATGAATGAGTTCTTACATTGAATTGTAATGCATATTACTGACTAAATACAATTAAATGTCCTTACATTGAATTGTAATGCATATTACTGACTAAATACAATTAAATGTCCTTTCCTGATTAAAGTTCAAGTTAATGCAATCTAAGTGTAACAAGCCATCCATTTTCTGAAAGGTAGGACTAATTGTTGCTCCTTAATCTTTGAACTCATTAGCTACCTGGGTCTGAATACACTGGCCGCTTGCTTTTAAGTGGGAAAAGCATGACGGCCGTTGGCAAAGTGACCTTGTGGAAGCAGACAGGGCTGGATGGGTTGAGGGGAAATTCAGCAATGCAGTCTTCAGGATACAGTTTTGCCCTCTACATCTGTAGCTTTGTCAAATCTACACACTAAAGCTAAATAATACTGGATGAACAACGAAAGCCATTTTACTCTTTCACTAGTACCCAGTGAGGAGATTCTCTTTGGTTAATGGTGTTTGAGGACAACTGAATAAAATTTAAAAAACTTGAATAAATGTGGTTGGGTTATTTAGTTTTACTTTTTTTGCCCAAATTGGCTCTTCACAGTATCAAAAGATGATCACCTTAAAAATAAAATTAAAATAAAAGACAACAAACAAAACAATCTGAGCTATACGTCATCAGTCTTCCTAAAGTAGATTAATTCACCTTCACTTGGGTGATGATGACCAATCCCTTTTAAAAGCCGTCTTTGGGGGATCAGGCGTGTGTATGGCACAATTGGCAGGAATTACACAACATAAAGAATGGAGATCATACATTGGTTAACAAGGTGTTACAAATGCCGCCAAGTGTATACATATATAGGATACTCATAATAAAAACCCATGTACCCACCCTCTAGTTCTTTCTAGTACCCGCAATCTTAGATTTTTTGTTTAGTGTTTTTTGAGTCAAACACCAAGCCTTTTTTTCCCACTTGCAAATGCAGGAGGCTGTACCTTGAGTTAAATTAACAAACAGTTCCAAAAATATCTGAAGTTGCCTAGTCAACCTGTACATGGTGACATCTACTTCACCTGTTTTTACAGAAGACTTTACTCTAAATTCTAGGTTGACAAACAGATTTCAAGAAAGAAAACATTTGTGCCTTAAATCTAATAAATCAGAAACGCATCAGGTTTGTCTAAAAGCATTAGATTTTTCCACTATGCAACTGCAGATTCTCTTATTTTGAACACAGCAACTTTCAGAAATCTAACTCAATTAGGCCCATACTTAGATTTAAATGTGCTTCTCTGGCAGCCACATCTCTCTGAAGGGTTTATGCAATTGCTTAGTGTCCTGCCCGCAGAATTATCAGATTGGCAATTTTTTGGTGATGTATGACCAATCAACACTGTGTGTCATATTTGTGAGAGACGTAGGAAAGAAGAACGCAGAGAGATGCATGGCTGAGACGAGAAGTAAGAATGCTGACGTTGCTATAAATATCACAATAATCTAAACTGAAGTTGCAACAAACATTACCCTCATTATGATATTTTTCTATGAATGCAACTAGATTGCTAGCAACTTTACTGATGTAGCACAATACAAACATTGAATTGCTTCTATGTGCGTTACATTCATAGAACTGGAACCCACCTACTAAAGTTTTCCAATGGTTTTGTGCTGTAATAAGTGAAGTATTTTTTAGCTATAATAATTTAAGCATATTTTTGTCCTTTGACCCTCTTAACTCTCTCTTTTAATATCCCCTTTCATTGCAGATCGAAACACCACAAAAACAATTTGTTGCAGAAGAGTCATTCATTTTTACAGGAAAGAAACAGAACAGATTACGTCTCAGTAAAATGTACCCGATTTTGGAAGCTATTTAATTAATTAGGTTTATCTATATGACATGACAAGTTCACAAGAAATGCTGCCAGGTGCTACCTGCACTTTTTTCTTCAAAACATAATGTTTCAGCTGCCCTAAATATCGGTCATTGGTCTCTTTGATCACCAAAAAAAAAAATCGGCCCTGAAAAATATTTATTGGCCAACCATATATATATATAAAAATCACTCTCATGTGTTAGGCTAATTATCTAACTACGGTTTTCCAAATTTAAGAAGAAATAGCCTGATTCTGGTTGTTGGCCTATCAATCGATGAATCCCTAATCACCACAGTATTTTAACTAAATAAATATCTAGAGGTACAGAAACCAACAAACATCATTTGAAGTAGTTCTGCAAAGGACAACAGATAGCTGGATGGCAACAGTTTGCCATCTGTCTTTGACTGATGAATATGTATAACCATAGTGGACTGAGAATTAGTGGGGACTTTTATCCCATTAGGGTCTGATAAGTAAAGAGTCATCTATCCAACCTACTGCATTTTCAACTTTCAACTATTCTCTACCCCCACGCACCTCTAACTAGAAAAACTGCTTTGATATTTGTGACCAGAACATCTATACTAGAACAGAATCATATATTTGTGACACGCTTCACTAAATACAATCATAGACAAACAGCGATATGCTTAGTTGGGGCAATTTTCCAAAAAACACCAAGTAAAAAAATTATGGAGAGAAAGTCAATACAAAATATAGAACAAAAGATCAACTAAAAGAACAGACATACTGCAGTGAAAAAAAGAACAGCCATTGATTAACAAGGAAAAATTCACAATGACAATTCACCCAGTACAGTTGACGTTCAGGAGTCTGGACCATTGTGGTTTATGTACATATAGTTAAAGGTGGCAGTGGATAGATAAGAAACAGTAGCAGTACTCAGTGTGAATGTGACACGCACGTGTGTGTTGGTGTGTGTGTGACTCTGCAGTGTCTGCATATAGTCGTCGTACAAAGGCACGCCATAGCAGGCTCTTCAGTGTCACTGATTCTTCCGGTGAATCAATGTGGTGCTCAGAGGACGTTTTGTAGTGGGGACCGGCTTAATCAGCGATCAACGCTAGTTCAGTCCATGATAAATTCAACCCAAACTTTGCCACTTCCAGGTAAAATCACCAGGGAAGCCACAGTCAAGTTTCTGCTGGTGTGAGTTTAGCGTTTTAGCGGGGAGATAAGCAACCACTTAGACGTCTCAGTGCTCCCTGATGCCTTGGTTAGGACTGCAGGCAGAGACCGTAGCGTGTTAATCACATTGTTATCAGTCATTAAACACTGATGCCGTCAAGGGACCGACAGCCAAGAGGTAATTGACAATGATAGACTGTCCACTGTCATGTCGTAGAAATGTAGAAGTCCATTCGAGAAAGTGATAGGAAGAATAAGGGGGAAAAGGAAATTATTGTTCTGACTTTTTAAAGTTAATTCATATTATAACTGTAAAACCTATGAGAACAAGTTCCGCGATTTAATTGAGGACTAACGCATGTATTGTAGGCAAATGCACTGATTTAACAGGCAATTACATTTGGCAGTAAATACTGATGTACTAAAAAAAAGAGCCTCAAATGAAATTGGACAAATTAAAAATACTTTATTGTGCAGGCAATGTCTGCTTGAAGTCTGGAAAGCATGGATATCAACCACTAGGTTTTTGTTTATTTGTGGGTCTTTCTGCCTTAAGTTGTCTTCAGCAAGTGAAATGTATGCTCTATTGGGTTGAAATCAGGTGATTGACATGGCCATTGCACAATATTCCACTTTACACTATGTTTTGGGTCACTGTCCAAAAGAATGCTGTTACTGGGCTGGCGTTCATAAGTCTCAAGAAGAGAAGTCAAGTCCGACCTCTCTTCTTGAGACCTATGAACGGTTTGCACCCTGTGGTGAACCATTTCTGTATTTGCTCTTGTGAAGTCTTCTCTTTATGGTAGACTTGGATAATGATATGCCTACCTCCTGTAGTGTTCTTCAATTGGCTGGATGTTGTGTAGGGGTTTTTCTTTACAATGAAAAGGATCCTACGATCATTCACCACTGTTGTCTTCTGTGGACGTCCAGGCCTTTTTGTGTGGCAGAGCTCACCGGTGCTTTCTTTTTTCTTAGCATGTACCAAACTGATGATTTGGCACCTCCTAATGTTCCTGCTATCTCTCTGATGGATTGTTTTGCAGCCTAAGGTTGGCCTGTATCACTTGCATTGAGAGCTCTTTTGACCACATGTGGGTTCACAGCAACAGCGTACAAATGTGAATACCACACCTAGAATCTCTAGACCATTTACCTGCTTAATTTATTTAAAAAAAAGAAAAGGAATAGCCCATACCTGTCCATGAAACAGCCTGAGTTAATTGTCCAATTACTTTGGATCCCTTGAAGACAAGGGGCTACATATTAAAGAGCTGTAATTCCTAAACCCTTCATCCAATTTGGATGTGAATACCTTCCAATTAAAGCTGTGAGACTGCACTTTAATAATATTTATTATTTAACTCTCTTGAATTTATTTTGGTAAACAGCCAAATAACACTGGGGTAATTGTCCAATTATTTCCAGACCTAACTGTACATTGAGTCACTTTACATAAAAAATAATCTGAAGATATACACTGCGTGCCCAATTATTAGGCAGATCGTATTCCTCCAGATTTATTTTATTGTGGAACAAACACAATGCTCTCAGTCAATCCAAAATATTGTTGAACCTCAACCCTGAATGTTTAACAAAGGAAACATTTGATCTGATCTTTCTCAGAGGAATACAGAGCAAGTGTGCACAATTGATAGGCAACAATTCGTGTGTAGATTTATTAGGCAACTAAATAATGTTTATTCAAAATGTTTAGAGTAAGTGCAACAAATAAGTAACACAAAACAAAAATGTAATACCATTTCTGGCCAGTGACTGATATAGACACCCTTCTTTTCAATAACTGCCATGCTTTCCATCCATAGAGTCTGTCAGTTACTTGATCTGTTCACTATCAACTTTCGCTGAAGCAGCAACCACAGCCTCCCAAATGCTTTTCAAAGAGGTGTATTGTCTTCCCAGACTGTAAACCCCATGTTTGAGAAGGGTCCACATGTTCTCAATAGAATTTAAGTCAGGTAAGGAAGGGGGCAAAGTCATTATTCAGGCATCTTTGAGGCCCTTGCTTGCTAGCCAAGCAGTGGAGTACATGGATACATGTGATGGAACATTGTCCTGCATAAAGAACATGGACTGCTCTTCCTGTACCACTGCTTGAAGAAAGTATCAACTCCCGTACCAACTGACAGTTGGTATGGGAGTTGAGTTTCAGCCAGAGTTTCAGTTTCAACCCGAAAAGGTCCATCTACCTCATCCTTAGTGATAGCAACCCATACCAGTAGCCATCCTCCACCTTGCTGGCACCAGACTTGTAGTGGTGCCCTGTGTCCATTAGTGATCCAGCCATGGGCCCACTCACCTGGTCCATCAAGAGTCACTCATTTCATCTGTCCATAAAATCTTTGAAAAATCTGACTTCAGGAATTTCTTTGCACAATCTATACACTTCAACATGTGAATCTTATTCAGTGGTGGTCATCTTTCAGCCTTCTTGATCATGGCCATGTCTGTAAGCACTTGACCCCTTGTACTTCCACACACTCAGGTTGCAGTTCTGGAATATGGTGGCACTGGAGGATAATGGGATACTGGTAGGTTCACGTTCTATTCTTTTCAAATCTGTTGCAGTTCATTTGCATCTTTTCTTCTCCATTTACGTTTTGCACCCCAGTTGACTATTCGCAACAAAACGTTTGAGTGTCCGGTGGTCATGTCTCAACAGTTCAGCCATTTCAAGAGTGTTGCATCCGTCTGAAAGGCATTTTACCATTTATGACTTTTCAGAGTCCTACAAAATGACCCACAGCAGGCTACTGGTGCGCCTGTTTCTGACCAAACTGTTAGAAACTACAGTTTGCCTTGGATAACCTTCACAACATTTCCAAGTAAGCAGGGCAACTAAACTAAAATAAGCTGCTAGCTAGCTAGCTAGCCAAATTTCCACCTTTCCACACAGTTTATTCAACAAAATACAAACCTAATGATGACATCATTGCAAAGCCCCTAAATGCATTTTATAGATAACAATACATTACGAAGGTGACATTCAGGCAGTGTAGGGGGCAGGAGGATGGCATGGATCTGTGTGTTGTTGTAAACAGTGCCACAGAAAGTATTCACACGCCCTCACTTACTCCACATTCAGTCTTGTGTGACCATATTTCTACAAGGTTCCAACCGAATGATGGGATGGGAAAATGTGTCTTTACATTGCCAATATACATTGCCAATGCCTAGTCAGAACAGAACCATGTTACACGGAACTTTTCACAATTTGTTGAGCTTCAAGAACCTCTATTTTCTGAACTGGTAATTCTCCTATTGATTGTATTTACATAACATAGAGACGGCAGGGAAAAGGGTCAGCGCTGCAGTCTGGGGCCAAGTGCACAGGGAGCATTGATACTCCTGCACCAGAGCCCTGGCCCTTCCCTGGGCCCACTCTGGAGGCGTGGGGGAGACAGGGCTAATCCCCCTCTAACTCCGCTTCACCCCTGGGCTGTTGCCTGAGTGTGGGAAAACACCACAACAACCCTGCAGGGAGGATGAGGTAGGGGGAAAGACAAAGACGTCCCCTCCCTCTACCAACCCTTGGGCATGTCTAGCTTCTACACAGAATACTTGCTTCAAGGATATTAATACTGTCCTGAATAAGGATGAAACCCAGTAAGAGCCCTTGGGACGTTAATGAAAGAATAAAAACAAACACTCAAGTGGCATAGAAGCATATCCGCTAGAATGTTTAACACAAAGGACAGAAAGACAATTCAGTATGTAAGCACTGACATCTCATGAAGGACAAACCCTGAGGAAAACAGCAAATATTGGAGAGCATCGAAGAAAAATGACAAACAACATCAGGAGTTTTATCTGCCATGAGACAAACCCCCGTAAGAAGTGAAAGTCAGAGTGTATTGGGGGGGGGGGCAATACCAATAACTGTGAGTGGTCAAGTTGGGGAGTAAGTCAGAAGCAGATGGGGGGGAAATACAGCAGAGGTATGCAGCTTGCCTTAGAGGACTGATCAATAGTCAGAAAACTGCTATTGATCCACTGCTTTTATCCTCCTTTTGGCAAAGTAACAACAAACTGGAAGGAAGACAGTTATGTGCCTTTTGATTTACATAGTGTCTGGAGTTAGTGTCTGCTTTATCTGGTCATGGACATAAAGGGTCAACACTTAATGAGTTTACAGTTTAACAACATAGGACTGGCTGCAATTATTCAGTTTTGTCCACAGATGTCAACACAAAAACAACTACCGATCATTCAAAAGCTATACTTCAGAATCGGTATATTTTTACAGAGTCGTTTTGAAGAGGTCAACCGAATAAAATACCAAAAGACAACATTTCTTTAACAGGCAGCGTACAAAATGAGCATACTGTATAAACAATCAATACATTTAAAATCATTTCTTAATATATTACAATAAATCTTCATACTCAGGGTTAGGGTCTGATTTTTATATGCTATTGCAAATTAGCAACAGAATTGGAGTAGACATAAAAAACTCTCTTGATTGATGTGGATTTACACTTGTTTTTCTGAACCAAGGTGCAGTTTGAAACAGGAATTCTGTCCTGCGAGAAATGGTTAGAAACTCCTCAATGTCCAAACCAACATCTTCCTCAAAAAAAAAAATAACTATGCAAGGTAGCTTCTGCATCCTTGCAAAATATTAAAACCCCTAAATGATTCCCTAATTTTACTGAATGACATTTGGTACAATGACATTTTGCTTTGTTTGATATTTATTTAAAATCCCAATCAACAAGTGTTAGGTGACTGGATTTATGTTGATAATATCGGAAATTAAAATAAAACAAATGGTGCATGCATATTTGTATTGAACACTTGTACTGTGGAAGTTCCCAGTTTACACATATGAAAGAAATAATCCTAACAAAATTAGTTACAATTCCACTGGCGGACACCTTTCAAATTGTGGTCACGTTTTCTGGACAAATATACGTTGGTTGAAGCATCATTGGACAGGATGTGAATCTTAAGGCAAATGAAGACCAAAGAGCATTCCAGAGAAGTAAATGTAATCTGTAATCTGTATCACACTACCAAAGCACTGCCAAGACAACATAGTCCCTCAAAACCCAGCACTCAAACAAGGGACTAGGAAGAAAAGCCAGAGAGGCCAACAATCACTATGATGCTAAAAGTGTCAGTGGCTGGGAGGGGAGTAATGCTAAACAGGTCAATGACAGTGACCTAGCTATGATGTGGAAAAAGGTATTGCTGTGGGGATGCATCTCATCAGCAGGAACAGGGCATCTTGTCAAAATTCAAAGAAGTATAATACAGGGAAATATGTATTAACACAGAGTATCGTCCATAAAAACGGGCCAAAATCACACCAACACCATGTACAAGGTAATAAACAGTGCAAATA
>JACXGJ010010917.1:0-20894 GCA_016801105.1 Esox niger | reverse complement strand
CACCATGACAGGCCGACAACACCATGACAGGCCGACAACACCATGACAGGCCGACTACACCATGACAGGCTGACTACACCATGACAATGTAATGCACTGAATCCCATCAGCCACTGTCTAGTTAGCTCACAGCGAGTTAATCCCACTCCACCCTACTCTATCTCCTTCCTTCCACCCTTCTCTTTCTCCCTCCCTCCCTCTCTCTCTCTCCTTCCATTTTCTCTCCCTCTCTCCCTTTCATCACCTTTCTCCCTCTACCTATCTCTCTCTCCTTCAACCCCTTTCTTATTCTTACCCTCAAACTCCACCTCTGTCTCCCTCTTTCTCCATCCTTCTCTCTCCATCCTTCTTTCTCTCCCTCCTTCCTTTGCAACCTCTTTCCATCATATTTTCCCCTCCATGCTTCTATTTCTCCCTCTCTTTCATTTTTCACTTATGCAGAGATATGGATGTAAAAGAAGGGGTATCTATCTGACTGACCCCAACAGAAGGTATTCATCTCAGGCAGGTGTTTCCTCTGCATTCCAGATCCCCAATCCCCAAGCACAGACACCTCGCTGCTGGGTTTCTCTAGCTGACCCATCTCTCTGTCAGAGAACGTGCTGGTTTAGAAGTACTAAAAATACCAGCTGGTGAAACAGAGACGTCCCACAGGACCGGGGGAAGGGAGAGCCGGAAAGCAAAATGCAGTGGTATCTGGCCCTAAATCGACTGCACACTACCAAACTATTTGCACATTCTCAGTAGACACAGGAAAGGCTGTGTAATCACTGCACCACTGCCGACCTGAGACAGATCTTCTTTTCCCTATATTGGAAATCTTTATTCATTAAACATTATCCTGGATTTGCTCTGGATTTGTAGTACATTACAGTGATGCCTGCCAAAATGAACTGACAACAAACCGGTCTAACGACATTGTTATTTAGAATATACATGGTATGTTTTTTTTTTTTTACCTTGTTCTACTGATATTCCTGATAGAGTTGATTTGTATTATTATTTAAATGTTATAATGTAAATTAAAGTCAATATTTACACTGTAACATCAGTGGCGGGATGGAGGATAATAATTGCAATAATTATACTTGCCTAAAGTCCAAATGGTGTAATTGCAGTTTAGTCCTTGTGACTGGGACACGGACAGAATGAAATGCTGAAAGGAAAAACATTTAAAGACCCCCCCGACACACACACACAACTTACTGCATGCCGTGGCAGGTTGAGAGGGCAACGAAGGATTCAGGGATGTCCCGTACTTTCCCCTGGTAGTAACAATGTTCTCCTCCCTGAAAGAGAGCAAGGAAGGGATAGACAGAGAGAGAAAGAGAGATTAACAGTCAGTGACTAAGAGCAGTGGAGCAGTGGAGACCAACAAGGGCTGAAGGACTGAGACCCAGAGTCTTAAAGGATGGTAACTTTGGAGACAAGTCAACGTAGTCCCACACACTGTCCAGCCCAGGAACAACCAAAGTCACATACATGCCCATTCAGATTTGTTATTTAAAAGCACAATTTAGTCAGTGCTTCTTATGCTTAATGAGCTTGTTCTTAAAACATCATAATCCAAAATATAAAAAAAATTACTCCACACTCCAAACAATCTACAGCCTTAAACATGGCCTCAAATATGTTTATAGAACTAGCGTCTTTACGTTCCACCACCCACATCCTCATAGATACATTTGTGCTAAAAAGTTGGCATATCTTTGGAGAATTGGTAATATATGTACCACTTGTTAAGAAAACACGGGACAGCAGGCAAAACACATGTCTTTGAATTTTTATGGGATTCACATTCAACTGTAGGTCACTACAGAATGGTACAATCATAAAACAAAACATGGCAACAGAAAAAAAAAAATCTGACCCCTGTTCAAAAGTCTGCATATGCTTAGTTCTTAATACTGAGTATTGCCCCCTTTAGCATCAATGACAGTGTGCTTCTTTTGTAATAGTTGTCTATGAGGCCCAGAATTCTTGCAGGTGATATAGCTGCCCATTTGTCTTGGCAAAATGCCTCCAGGTCATGCAAAGTCTTTGATCGTTTAGCATAAACGGCACATTTGAGATCTCCCCGCAGTGGCTTGGTGATATTAAGGGCAGGAGACTGTAATGGCCACTCCATTACAGCCTTTACTGCTATAACCACTGGAGGGTGAACTTGGCCTTGTGCTTAGGGTCATTGTCGTGCTGGAAAGTCCAAGAACGTTCCATGCGCAGCATTCATGCAGAAAAATGCAAATTGTCTGCCAGTATTTTCTGATAACATGCTGCACTCATCTTGTCATCAATATTCACAAGATCCCCCATGCCTTTATAGCTCACATCCCCCCGAAACATCAGTGAGCCAAGCCATGTCAAGGTGTTGTCGGGAATATTGTATCCTGGCTTTTTTGTGGCATCGACGCAGTAAAGGCTTCTTTCTGGCAACTCGACAATGCAGCTTATTGTTGTATCGTCGTATTGTGCTACTTGAAACAACCACACAGTCTTTTTCCAAAGCAGCCTCTATTACTCCTGAAGTTTGCAAGGATTTTATATATATAGAGAAGAAGCCCGCAGGGCATTCTACACCATTAAAATCAAATTCAGATACAATTTGGCAAACATTTATTTAATTAATAATCTAACCAATTGCCCTCTTTGGCAGGGGTCCACTTTTGAAACAAGATTTTACTATTTAGGACAAATACTCCATTGAAACCATGTCCAAGAGGAAAACTGCAAACAATGCCTGCAGGGCAGATTTGGGCCAATATCCATTCATATTAAAAACTAAAAAAGAGCAATAAAGTTTTGAAAACATCTAAAATACAGAGACCCCCGCTCATACAGTACCAATACCAAACCCTGCGATACCAAAATAAATAGTCCCTTTATTTAACTGGTCCTGGTTTTAAGTTCACAAATCTGTTCCACTAACACGCGGAGGCCTTAGGATCAGAACAAACAAGCAATCAGAACAAAATCCAGGCTCAGTGACCACAGCCTTGCCATCGAGAAGGGAAGGTACAGAGCAACATGGCTCCCTGTAGAGGACAGGTGGTGTGACCACGGCACCACAACAGAACCTGAGACCCAGCTGCTCTTCCTGACACCATGGAAAATGTACCAAGCTGTCAGAAACATTAAATTTCACAATTTTTGAAGGGATCATTTAAGATTTTAGGGCATTTTGTTATGGAGAAAGGCTACCTATCCTTTTGTGGGAGAGCATGGAGGGCTGTGTATTGGCAGCGCAGGGTGTTGCTGCCTGCCACAAATTCAGGGACAGTGTCTGACCAAGCACACACCTGCCTCACTGTTTCTAACAATGTTTAGTTCTCTGTTGTTGTTTTTCTGTGTATTTGTAGGTGTATTTGTATATGTATAGTATTTTTACATTACTTATTGATTATCCCCAAAATAATTTATATGTATATATACAGCTGCTGAAAAATTAAGAGACCATTGCACCTTTTTATTTCCTTGAATAGGAAAGTTGAATAGGAAAGTTTGGAATGTGGAACAGAAGCATTCAATTAGCAGTTGTCTCTTAATTATAACCCTTCTGTTCCTCACTCAAAACCTTCCTTTTGTATGCATAATATATGTATATATGTATTATATTGTATCAATAATATACAATATGATTATTAATATACCACATATATTTTAGATATAATATACAATATTATTATTAACACATTATTATTATGCTAGAGAGAACATTTTAGCAAGTGGTTTGTGCAGTGATGACCCTTCCCTCTACGTCCTTATGGCTTTTCCAAACCACAGAGTGCTTATGCCCATACTGATGAGTGTGTATGTGTGGGTGTGCGCGTGCGTGTGCGGGTGCTAGCGTGCCCGTGTTTATGTGCCTGCCTGTCTTGGTGCATGTGAGTTTGCATGAGATACATAAAGCTATATTTATTGGTTTAGATGTGTAAGTAGCCTAAGTGCTCTCTCCTCCTGGTCCATTCCTCAGGATCTAACTGCCATTAGACAGGAAGCCGTCCTCACAGAAACAGCTTTTATCAGTGGATCAATTGCCTTACTACATCCTCCCCTGGGCTGGACACTGAAAGGCAGCGCTGCACTGCCTCACTGCCATCCACAACCCACTCTACAAGCGCCATCTACAAACTCTCCCTCCCTCTCTCATTCTCAGTCCCTACAATGGCAGTACATGAAGCTAATCCCTGTTTGTGTGGGCCAAAGTTGTTGAAGTGGAATCATATGAAGGTTTGATGCAGTGAACCTCTGGAGTGGCGGCAATATTGGGGTGGCTTTAATCTCAATCTTTTTGGACCCTATTTAAGCTGACCTTATTATCCTCAGTTTGTTGTTCATTGTTTGTGTAATTCGTTAAGCATCAGTTCACAGCTGTAACTCTCCTTACTTTCCTTTTGTTTCATGTGATACTAAAAGAAGAAGGAATTAAAGGATGATTATCCAACCTGACTCTGCTCCATGTCTCCTGCTTCCAATCAACGGTGACACATGTCAAGATAGAATACTAACTAACACTATTATCTCCTAATCCCCCTAGATTTGACCACAATACCCCTCCAGATTTTTGTCAAATTTGCGTTTATGGCCTTATTGCAGCAACTCCTGGAAGGCAAGAGTCTAAGTTTGAGACATGTCCTCTGAAGCACATCTTGCCCAACCATTCTGCTTAGCTAACAGTTTGCTCAACCAGAAAGGCTCTTACCATTTAAACCCTATATTCAATAGAAAATCGTAAAAAGACAACATATCAAATGTTGAAACTGAGAAATATTCTTTTTTGGGGGAAAATGCATGCCCATTTTGAATTTGAATTTGATGCCAGTAACATGTTTCAAAAATGTTGTGACAGGGGCATGTTTACCACTGTGTTGCATCACCTCTTTTGACAATATTCTTTAATTGTTTTGGAACTGAGGACATCAATTGCTGTTGTTTTGAAAGTGAAATGTTTTTCCATTCTTGATATAAGATTTCAGCTGCTCAACAGTTTGGGATCTCCTTTGTCTATTTTTTGTTTAATAATGCCCCAAATGTTTTCAAGGTCAGGACTGCTGGCAGGCAAGCTTGTTTAGCACACAGACTATTTTACTATAGAGCCATGCTGTTGTAATACATGCAGAATGAGGTTTGGCATTGTCTTGCTGAAATAAACAAGGCCTTCCCTGAAAAAACATCGTCTGGATGGCAGCATAGAGTATGTTGCTCCAAAACCTGTATATATTTCTCAGCATTAATGGTGTCTTCACAGATGTGAAAGTCATCCATTCCATGTGCACTAATGCACCCCCATACCATCACGGATTCTGGCTTTCGAACTGGGCGCTGATAAAAAGACAGACGGTCCCACTCCTCTTTAGCCCGGAGGATACAGTGTCCAGAATTCCTAAAAGGAATTTCACATTTTGATTTGTCTGAGCACTGGACAGTTTTCCACTTCGTCTCAGCCCATCTTAAATTAGCTCTGGTCTAGAGAAGGCAGCGGTGGTTCTGGACCTTGTTGGCATTTTTGGGTTCAGCAACGTACTGTGTACACAGCCAATGTTTTTCTGAAGTGTTCCTGAGCCCATGCAGTGACATCCACTACAGAATCGTGTCTGTTTTTTTATGCAGTGCTGTCTGAGTGCCCGAAGATCACGGCCATCCAAAATTGGTTTTCGGCTTTGTCCCTTGCGTACAGAGATTTCTCCGGATTCTCCGAATCTTAAAATAATATCATGCACCATAAAAGATAAAATCCCCAAACTCTTTGAAATTTTACATTGAGAAACAGTATTGTTAAATTGTTGCAATATTTGCCTGCGCAGTGAACCTGTCCCCATCCTCTCTGGAATCCCCTTTTAATACCCAATCATGTTACTGACTTGTTGCCAATTAACCTAATTTGTTGTGAAATGTTCCACCAGGTTTTCTTCTAGAATTACACGCATTTTCCAGTCTTTTATGTGTAATATGTATTTTACTGTACAACTAGCATGAAACCAAGCAAAAAGCAGCCAAGCGTAGACTAATCTCCTTATATTCCCTTTAGGCACTCACAGTACCATCGTTCCACCCTAAACCACCCTGGACAAGCTACTACTTTACCAGTCTAGTTTGGTAAGAAAAATGGAAGTGTTTTATTTAACAATATATATTAAATGAGTGTTTTTCCTCATCTTGAACATTGCAGTAATAAAACATATTCAAAACATATATAATAAAATGAAGGGTTTTATGCAGTGCATTAAGCAACAGGTGTTTTACAGTGTATATAGTGTATAGTTGCTATTTAAAATCCTGAAATATATAATAAAATATAAATTATAGTAACTATGTTTAAATATGCATAATACAGTAAGGAGGAATAAGGAAAGGTAAGACCTTGCAGGGAGTCTTATATCAGACAGTTTATGAAACAAGTTGAGGTATACAGACAACATAGCTTTGAAGGATACAGACAACATAGCTTTATTTGAGGTAATTGAGGTTTAACTTAAAAATGCAATTCTTGGGAGGATGCCATACTAACACAGGTCTATATAAAATGTACACGATAGACTGTGGTGCTGAGCCCCACAGGCTCCTCCAGCTGAACTGAATGTCATGTACACCCAACAGATTTTTTGCAGACAATGTTTTCAATGTAAACTGTGATGGCAATTCCATCGATAGACACTCTTAAAAGTACAGAGACAAAATTCTACGATTTGTCCTTGTAGCCATATATTCACTGGACAACCACCATGGTTGAGCCTGCATGTGCCCAACCTACCACAGGGGGTAACTAGAAAATAATTAGATGAGGTGACCACATTTAATTTATTATAACTTATACAATATAATTTTTTTAACTAAAAATACAACCCCTCCCTTAAAAAGGTTCCATACATTTGCTTCCCAGAAAGAAGGAAGTTAGTTGATGTTCCCAGGACAATTATCCTAAATGTCCAAATGTCCAGCTGACTCTGCCTTTATCTCACTCTTTCTCCCTCTTGAAAGTCACCATTGCTGTGGAGGTTGGCGTGGAGAAGGAAGGCAGAAAAGAGTAAAAGAAGTTGGGAGATACTGATCGCCAATGCTCAGAAAACCCATTTATGTTACTTCATTACCTAACAGTGGATGAGCGGAAAGCCCTGTCTTTTAATGAGTTCCTGTCCCCTACATCCTTGTTCCTTTCTACGGAGGAACTATTGCTGTTGCATCACTATCAATGAAGTGGATGGAGTCCACTGGAGAGAGAAACAGTAGCTAACCAAGTAAAAACAGACAAGGAACTAACAAGGAAACTAAGTACAAACAAGAAGAGGTGGCACCTCTGCAGTCAGGCCCTGACTGTGGCCCCCAGGCACATAGAGATGCCTAGAGGCCCCAGACAGGACCTGACAAGGGGCAGGAGAGAGAAAATAGAGTGAAAGAGAGGGAGATATTTCTAAACAGGGCTGTGCTCCACCATTCATCTTCTGTATTCTTCCCTGTCTCCCCTGAACCTTCTGCTCCAGTTCTCATAAATGCAAGAAACACCCAGCAACTTGGATAGTGTGAGTGCGTGCGTCTGTTTTTGTGTGTGTAAATGCTAAATCGGTGTGATCGGTGATCTCAGAAGACCCAGATAAGAGTGATTAATCATCTCAAACAATCTGGACTCTGAAAGCAACAGCAAGACAGTGAAGGTCAGGATAGAAAATATGTAAACAGGTAGGACACACTGCCCTTTGAGTATGTATGCATCAGGGCCTGCTTGTGCGTGTGTGACAAATAGAGAGCGCTTGTGAAGCAGCTGTAGTCATGGCCTACATTTGAACCATTCATTGTCTCTCATTGGAGTACAAAGTGAAAGAGAGAAAGAACACAGAAAGTAAAGGACAGCGAGAGGGAAATAGAGTGTAAGAGTGACAGCCCTGTCTACCTGTTAAATATCCACCAGCTTGTGTGGCAGTCTACCTGTTAAATATCCACCAGCTTGTGTGGCAGTCTACCTGTTAAATATCCACCAGCTTGCTTGTCAGTCTACCTGTTAAATATCCACCAGCTTGCGTGTCAGTCTACCTGTTAAATATCCACCAGCTTGCTTGTCAGTCTACCTGTTAAATATCCACCAGCTTGCGTGGCAGTCTACCTGTTAAATATCCACCAGCTTGCGTGGCAGTCTACCTTTTAAATATCCACCAGCTGTCTTGTGTGGCTTGTTGTGTCTCGTAAGGCAAGATAAATGTAAATAAATGGAGAAGTTGTTGACTACAGGAACAGTTTGATTAGGTATTGCTACAGACATACGTATCTACATGTTGTTTGCAGTAGGGGGCAACACTGCCTCTACAAGCTACTGCAGAGAAGTCTGTAGACAGATGGTCACGAACCCGGCCAGAGGGACTGAAAAATGGGCATCAGACTACTGCCTATATGCCCAGCAATCTGATCTGTGGCAAACTCACAACCACTAACAGCTTATTTACACACACACACATACACACACACTTCAACGGGCTTCCTGCTTTCCTCACCAGGAGGATATTAAGTCTCTAGATTGAGGGTTTTAAGTACCATCCCCTTAATGGCAGTGGTAACCACGGACAAAACACTGAAAAACTACCAGCTCTGGGAAAAAAATTCTCAGGTCCTTACTTTGGAGACTACAGCCTTCCCATCTTCGGAAATATGTCTCTCCACGTATTTTGAAGACAGCAGATCACTGAGGAGAGAAGAGATAGAGAAGAGGGAAAATGAAGTTATACACCCACATATTTGAACTTTGACCTCTAGATGAAGTGATAGAAGAGTGTTTATGAAAAGACAGGATTCTCTCTGTACCTCCAGGCTTTGTGTATCCTAGCAGTGATATACCTTACAACCAGCTGCTACAGCAAGAGGACTATTTTCAGTGTGCAAATACAGTCAGACAAACAGACGGACACTCAACAAGCAATAAGTCTAAGACTTAAATGCATGTATGTTTGTATGTTTGTGCTTAAGAGGGAAAGAAAGAGAAGTGTCCAAATGTTTTGTTTTTTAAAGGGGAATCAGAAAAAAGAACAAGAAGAATTACAAATTAAAGATTGAATGAGAAGTGAGAGTGAGAAGAAATATTGAAAGAGAGAGAAGCTAAGAAGAAAGATTGGAAGTGAGAGAGATAGACTAATGTCTACAGGGGTCAATACGTGCACCTCCTGCTTTCTCAGCAAAGCTGATTCCCCAGGAGGAGTTACACACTGCAGCTCCAATCTAGGACAAAGATATATGAGCTTGACACACGCACACACACACACACACACACACACACACACACACACACACACACAGTGTATAGTGTAGGTGTTTAGTGTTTGGTGCATTGAAGTCCTGCTAAGGTGTATCTTTATAGGAATGCCTGGCTGTACCCCTGCATCTCTCTGTCCTCCTGGATGTTTATTAGTCAGAGCATCAGGAGTGACACTGAAATCTATAACCACAGCAGTGCACTGAGCCTTAACAGACCCACTCACCACACTGGCCCAGTGAGCCATCAATCACCTCCAACCGCCTGTCAGCACCCAATCAACACCCAGAGCTGTGGACGTAGGAAGTGTTTTCCCTATTACTAAAAAGTGGAATGGGGTGTCTCACATTACATCTGAGAAGTGGAAGATAATTTGAAAAAAATACAATCTCTGTGTTTGTGTCTATAATATTTTCCCATGTCTTTGTTTATTGGCATGGAGTGTGTGTGTGTGTGTTCATGTGTCTGTAAGAAACACCAGTGCTGTCGTGACATTATTATCACAAAAAGAGAGCGGGCTTTAGTCATATGACCACGACAGCACCATACAACTGTCAGAAACTCATGCACCCAATCCACGTTTTGGCAAGAAATCAACAAACAGGGAAAGGGGGAGAGAATTAAGGAGAGATGGAGAGTGCTAGATGGGGGAGTAACAGCAGAAAAGGAAGAGGGGAGAGATGGAAAAACAAAAAAATTGCTAGGAACAGAAAAAGCAGGGAAAAGGATACTGAGCTCAGTCTCCTTTGTCCCAGCCTCCATGGTTGTCCTGGAAGCCACGGGGCAGAGGTTCTGTTGAAGCAGTGCTGTTAGCAAAGTGTCTGCTGACATTGAGACACACAGTTTTATGTCTTTGTTGTGACAGGCTGGATGTTTTAGATTCTGCCTCAGTGATCTGTATCGGATCAGGACCGCGTACCGAGCCGGCATGGAATATATACCGGGACGTAATGGGGAACACTGATAACAGATTCCAGCTTTAATTATTTGGGGATTTGAATAATTTATCAAACAAAGACGCAAAGTCAGCCCATTCATTTTGCCATTCACCAACCGCTCTATCACACACACACACACACACACACGCACACGCACAAATGCACACGCACAAATGCACACGCACACTGGCCCACGGTGCTAGTGGCAAGTGATTAATCTCTTTCTGGAGTGTTTTACAAGTCACGACAGAGCCAGAGACAGTGTGAGGGATGATCACAGAGAAAGGTTCAAGAAACCAGAGTACGGAGAGGGGCGGAAAACACTGATGAAAGGCTGACATGAAAACACGCACAAAAATTAGTACACAAACATCCAGCAGCAGAGAAACCAACGCAGCGAGAGGAGGTGCTGGCATCAGAGGTTTACATGTACATTTAGCAGACGGACCCATCCAGAGACACTAGTGTGATTAACTACGGTTAACTGCCTTGCTCAAGAACAGAAAAACTGATTTGGGATTCGCTTTAGCAATCTTGTGGTTACCTGTCAGGTGGTCTAAACCGCTAGGACATCTACAGGACATCTACCACATCAACTCAAAATGGTCAGTTGTGATAGAAACTGTAACAGAAACTGTGCACACCACATTTACAATGGCCAGTATGTCTCTATCTTTCACAGTTTACAGCACCTTTCATCTGTAACTTGTTCATTCACTCTCGTCCAATGACTTTCTTTCAATCACTCTCTTCCAATCCCTCTCATCAAATCACCCCTCCCTTTAAACACTCTGCTTTCTCTCCTCTGGGTGTTTGTCCTTCTCTGCCTTAGTAACAGGTGCGCTGTGAGCGCAACGGTCAATAAAGAAAAGACGGGGATGACAGGGAAACAGGGATGACAGGTGGGTGGATGTGTGGGCAGATAGACATGCACCTCAAAACACCCATCTGCAACGCCTGGGAAGCCAAACACTGCTATAACATCAAAATGTCTGCTCTATGGGAAAACACTGATACCAAAAGCACTTTTAATTGATTGGACTTTCCTAAAAGGTTTTGAATAGCGCACGTTTTAGGAGAGGTAAGTTGGGGTGAGAGGGTGGCTTGAGGTGAGCGGTCCAGGCAGGCATTTGGCCTGTCAAAGTGTTCCTCTACTCATAGCCTCCTCATCTGAAGGCACTTGTTGTAAGTCGTACTGAATTAATGCTGCAACTAAATGGCTTAAAGATCTGAGGTACCCTTCTCAAGGCGCGCACACGCACGCATGCGTACACACGCACGCACGCATGCACGCGCACAGTTTAGGTTCTAATGTGTTCTGAGAATCTCTCACAACCCTAGTCACTAGTCATTGCCATGGTACCAGGAGAAATGAAAGGCCACAAAGAGTCTAGATTGGCAGGACCTCTGCGTGTGAGAGAGAACGGGGAAGGTCTATGGGCCTTGTCCTCAGAGGGCTGCTTTGAGCTGCTTTCCACCTCAGTGCTGGGCCAAGTTGAACTCATTCAGCCCTGCTTCACACACTGACTGGGAAAGTAACCAAGCAGTCCCTTTTACATAACCCAGATACAACACTGCTGTCGGTTGGGGAACTTGCCGACATGGATATGAGCGAGCCCGTGTATGTAAGGGAGAGATATTTTCTGTGTGTGGACCTCCCTTGAAAACAGAGCGGCTGAAAAGTCAAAAGAAAGCGCACAATTTTCCGAAAAGGTAACATCAGAAATAGGGAGAAAGAGTGTGTGGGTGTAAGGTACAGAGACAGAGACAGTCAGGGAGCAAAGAGCGAAAGGGAGGGAGAGTGTATTTCTCTGTGTATTCCTCAGTGCTAAATTTTTTCAAATGGACCATTAAGATCCTCTACACCTTTGAAATACACAACAAAACAAAACAAAAATTGCATGTTTATATACACACACACACACACACACATACACACACAAAGAATGGGACGTGTGCTGTGTTAGAGGTCTGTAATCAGGTTGGGGGAGGGCACGTTGGGGGAGGCGGAATTGGGAGAGAAAGAAAGAGAATATTTTCTCTTAGGATATTGCTACATATGGTCTCACCTGCTCCCATTTGCTCCCCTCTCCCCCTCCCTGAGTTCCTCATTAGGGGACCACAGCTATAATTCATTCTTCACAATCCCTTGTGACACAGGGAAGACCAATGCTATGTTCACAACACATTGCTTCTATTCTAGAAACAATACTCAGGCAGAACATACAGTAACCGCTCAACACCAGAACACAGTGGAGTCATTCAAACACCTTTTGGGACTGGATTGAATAAATAAAGCAGGAACAACATAGTTTTTTTAAATTAGGCCGGTGAAACAGATTTTTGCACTTCACACACACATTAGTCTTTTGCAATACTAAGCATCTGTTGGTGTCATGAGGTCATGGCCTTTGCCCTGTGACCCCTGAGGGGTAGCGACAATCCTATTAATTAGAGAGAGTGTGTGGTGTGTTTGTGATTAAGTGTTTGACTGATTATGTGTTTGGTTAATTTGGATGAAAGAACTATTGAGGCTCAGTGTTTATTCAATGGGTCTTCAAACAGCGCTGAGAAGCATCCCCACAGCATGATGCAGGATGAGATTATTTAGGTGATTACAGCAGTACCTTATAGTGCTGTGCATTCAAAGTCAAAGTGATTTATTTGTCAAGTGCACCGAATAACATGCGTCATTCTGAACAATGACATTCTTGTGATGTGGCACGTGACATTTAGGTAGTTACTGTGGAATATATAAAGCAAAAATGATAATAGTGAAGTGAGAGAGAGGCATGGAAGCTCATCAGACCAGATAATCTTTTTCCTCAAGCAATTAGAAACATTCAGGCTGCATTGGTCATATGTCTTTTACTCGAAAATGGCAGAGTAACTATGAAACCCTGTTACAGTGGGCATTGGGGACTTGGTCACCTCCATGACCAAGGCTATTCTTGCCTTGTTACTTAGCATGGCCGGACAGCCAGCTCAACTCTAGTCTTTGTGGTTCCATTTCAGAATGGTGAAGCCCACTGAGCCCCAGGGAACTTCCAATGCTTTACTTTATTAACAAACATCCCTAGATCAATGCCTATTTCAGGGAGAGTTCCTTTGACTTCTTTGGTAAGGTGTTTGCTCTGACGTGCACTTTTAAGTGTGGTACCTTGCTAAATCATGTTCAATCAATTACAGGTGGATGCCGATCAAATTCTAGGATGATCAAAGAACACGGTGCATCAGAGCTCATGTATGTGGAGGGCATTAAAGGGTTTGTCCAGATGACACAGAACTGAGACACAGAACAGACAGAGAGAGAGACAGGGAAGCAGATAGAAACAGAGAGAGGGAGAAAGATGAGGAGGAAGAGACTTTAGTCTCCCTCCCTCCCATCCTTCTCTCCTACAAATACACCCCCACCACTGAGTCAAGGGTACACGAAGGACAAGCAACTCCCTCTTCCCCCTCCCCCTTTCACCTCCTCTCTCTCCCTTTTCCCTCTCATCTCTTATGTGTGTCTCATAAAGACACTGAAAATCAGATCAGTGTTGCTGAGTTTATAGGAAAAAGGGATGAGCCATGAAGTGAGTCACGTGTGGAGAGAATAGCAGGGGTAAAAGGAGAAAGGTACGAGTGTGAGGATGGGAGGAGGGAGGGAAGATGATGGATAAGCTTCTAAAAGAGCAAGAGAAAGAGAGAATGTGTCATACTTGCAGGGTAGAGGAAGACATTCCGAAAATTACAATAAAATTACCAATTACTATGAAACTACTTAACACTGGAAGACGTTAGGCTACAGCAAAGCTATCAGCGGACAAATGTAGTTAATTATGATATGTAAATCGGAAACGTCACTGACAACACTCTGCAAGAACAAAAACACCTTGGGGTCATATGTAAACAGATGTGTTTGGGGTGATTTGTGTAATTTAACCTCTAAAAACACAAAAAGAAATAGGTTGCTCATTTCACCCATATTTAATTCTGAAAACACTAACCAAATTTGAAGTTAGTTCAACTACCACAAGAACACAGGAATGACATGGGAAAACACCAGAACATCCACATCTGTCACCACGCCTGCCGATAGGGGGGGACAAACGGATCTGTTGTCCCGGGCCAAGGGTAGGGGGGCCCAGAACTATTTGTGGAAAAAATTACATAAAAGAGAGGAAGAGCAAGAGAAAAGGAGAGATCTGGGCATGGGGGTGCAAATCTAAGATGATCTCGTCCCGGGCCCAGGCAAGACGGTCAGCTGGCCTGTCTGTCACAATGTCAAACACACATGCTTACAAATTCAGATGGTCAACATACATTGAAAGAAAAAAGTATTTGATCCCCTGCTGATTTTGTACATTTGCCCACTGACAAAGAAAGGATTTGTCTATAATTTTAATGGTAGGTTTTTTTGATCCAGAAAAACATACGTCCAAAGTTTTATGCAATGATTTGCATTTTTATGAGGGAAATAAATATTCGACCCCTCTGCAAAACATAACTTAGTACTTGGTGGCAAAACACTTGATGGTAATCACAGCGTTTCTTGTAGTTTGCCACCAGGTTTGCACACATCTCAGGAGGGATTTTGTCCCACTCCTCTTTGCAGATCTTCTCCAAGCCATTAAGGTTTTGAGACTGTTGTTTGGTAACTCGAACCAACAACTCCCTCCACAGATTTTATATGGGATTAAAGTCTGGAGACTAGTCCACTCCAGGCCCTTTATATGCTTCTTCTTTAGCCACTCTTTTGTTGCCTTGGCCGTGTGTTTTGGGTCATTGTCATACTGGAATACCCATCCATAACCCATTTTCAATGCCCTGGCTGAGAGAAGGAGGTTCTCAACCAGGATTTGACGGTACATGGCCCCGTCCATCGTCCCTTTGATGCGGTGAAGTTGTCCTATCCTATATGGTGTTCTAGGGGTCATTCCTCCTCCTCCAAACACGGCTATGTTGAGATGATGCCAAAGAGTTTCACCCAGTTCTCCTCAATCATTCAGATGTTCATTGGCAAACTTCAGACGGGCCTGTAAATGTGCTTTCTTGAGCAAGTCGTGTAAAACGGTATCAGTAGGTGGGGTTTGCATTGTGTACAGCATTTGCACACATACACAGTCACCCAAACACACAGACTTGTTACATTCTGTGAAGGTAATGCATTATGCATTTTCTGTCAAATAGTAATTTACTTTTTCATTAGAGTAAAGTGTGTGTCTACACAGGCTAAAACAGCAGAGCAGTGGAACGATAACATCCAGTCTCTTTCCAGCCCCTGGTTCACCTGACAGCCCACACAGGATCAGAAAATAACATGCATAGCTCTGAAGCCGCAACACCAGTCTGGATCCGGATCAGTCATAAAACCAATCTGGATCCGTATCAACAATATCACCAGTCTGGATCTGTATCAGTCATAAAACCAATCTGGATCCGTATTAACCATAACACCAGTCTGGATCCGTATCAGTCATGAAACCAATCTGAAACCGTATCAATCATAACACCAGTCTGGATCCGTAGCAGTCATGAAACCAATTTGGATCTGTATCAGTCATAAAACCAGTCTGGATCCGTATCAGTCATAAAACCAGTCTGGATCTGGATCACCCATAACATAATTTTCATGAACTGACCGGTTTAGGGACACACACACATCAAAACACACACATGTCTAGTTTGTCAAATCTAACGTGATTATGCATAGTGTTCTTCATAGGAAGTATCTACAGCTCCAGAAAAAATTAAGTGGTCTCTTAATTTTTTCCGGAGCTGTAAGTATTTATACAATAATGAACTTAGAACTCAGTGATAAATATTTCATGATCAGTCATAACATAGTTAGACAACAAAGAACTGGTAACCTCATTGTATCATTGTAATCTAATTTATAGTGTTTTGTTTGAATCATTTAGCAGATAACCACACAACCAAGTGCTGTAAATAGAATGCTTGTAGTAGTTGGAATTCAAATAGAATATATGCACTCGTTATAATGTAAAAGTATGTTTGTAACAGTTGTAATGTAAATAGAATGTTTGTAATAGCTGTAATGTAAATAGAATGTTTGTAATAGCTCTAATGTAAATAGAATGTTTGTACTAGCTGTAATGTAAATAGAATGTTTGCACGAGCTGTAATGTAAATGGAATGTTGTACATGAGGAATGGAAATAGAATGTTTGTACCAGTTGTAATGTAAATAGAATGATTGTAATAGCTGTAATGTAAATAGAATGTTAGTACTAGCTGTAATGTAAATAGAATGTTTGTACTAGTTGTAATGTAAATAGAATGATTGTACTAGTTGAAATGTAAATAGAATGTTTGTACTAGTTGTAATGTAAATAGAATGGTTGTACTAGTTGAAATATATGTAGTATAATATTCTTGGTGTAAAATGTTTGTTCCATGCATCCCCAGGCTCTGATATGTTTCCTGGTTTATAAAAAAAAACCTTTGAGACCTTATTGCTATTGCAGTAAAAGCCACAAACTCCGCCAATTACACACACACACACACACGCACACACACACGCACGCACGCACACACGCACGCACACGCACGCACATGCACGCCTGTCCTCTACAGAAATAATCATGCAGCAATAATGACCTCAATGTGTGTGTTTCCCTGCATGAGTGTGTGTGAGTGTGTGTGTGTGTATGTGTGTTGTGCTTCATTTTTCATTTTCACCTTATGGTGGATCAGAGACGGAAGCCATTATACTAACAAACACACATGTACAGACCCATGCATACCATTTCAGCAGCCCCCTTAATCTTACAGGGACATCAATTATTCAGCGTGAGCAGGTGGGAGGGGAGGAGCAGGATGGGGGAGGGGACGAGTGAGGTCAGGGTGTATTAGGAAAGGGGTGCAAGGGGTGAGATGCATCATTCAAAAGAAGACCCCCCCCCCCCCCCCCGCAGGACCACTCAAAGCCCATGAATGGTAATATTGAGGTTGCCAAAGATGGAAGGGGGAGAGGACAAAGAAGGCTGTGGGAGTAATGAGAACGCAGACACACTTCTGATTTGTCGATTAGACACACAACACATTAAAGACAGTCACACATCTGACCTGACGAATAAACACACAACACATTAAAGACAGTCACACATCTGACCTGACAAATAAACACACAACACATTAAAGACAGTCACACATCTGACCTGACAAATAAACACACAACACATTAAATACAGACACTTCTGATCCGACGAATAAACTCACACCACACGTTAAGGGCACAGACACACTACTGCCTAGATGAAAACACAATGTGTTAAAGAGGCAGTCAAATCTAGCAGTAATTTCCTTTGAATTTTTTCATCATTTGGACCTTTAATTGGGACTTCAGCTGTAAGGCCTCTTGGTGTCAGGGCCTAAAAGTAGAGGTGTCTCTAGGCATCTCTGCTCTTCAATTTTTGGTCCCTAATAAAGGCAGTGGCCCTCTATTGTCTCTAATTGGGGATCCTATTTAATTTGCTCCTTCTGTTATTTGAGTTGTGGATTATTGTTTATGCTTCATTTAATAATTTTGTAAAGAAGGAATTAATGGAATGTTCTTCAGCTCTTCTCCTTGTTTCCCGCCTCTCCACCAACATTGTACTTGATAGCGAATGGCCTGGCAAACAGGCTCCTGGTAGAAGCAAGTGGGCAGAAGGGTTTTTGCAGGTAATGCCATCTTCGTACGGACAGAGACACCAGTAGACAGCAGGGTAAAGGTACTGGAGGATCTAGAGATATTGAGAATGAGTTCTGTGCTGCTGGAGGCTTATCGAGGAAAGATAATTTACTGATACAGCCTCCAGAGGACACAAGTGACTCTGGGGTGAGCAATGTAATTCCTTAAGCCGTGTTCACAAACACGTGTGTATATACAGTTAGGTCTGGAAATAATTGGACACCAACACAAGTTTTGTTATTTTGGCAGCATACCAAAATATATATAAGTTACAGTTAAATTATTAATATGGGCTTAAAGTGCAGTCTCTCAGACTCACTGGCAATTGCTCAATTCTTGACTATTCCAGTAAGTTAGTAGATTCTGATAAAGCCTACTATACTAGCTAATACGCTGTTGAAACGGCTAGTGGCAAACGCCATACAGTTCATAGACGCTATTCATGGTAGAGGAAAACTTATTAAGTAACGTTAGTCAGTTTTACTGTATTAATTTCATTCACGAATGGCCAATTAGCTGTTAAAACGGCCAGTGGCAAAAGAGGATTTGTTCAGGGTAGATACAAGGGGCTATACTGACACCCGTCAAATGTACAGCTCTGTGGTGTAGTGGTTAACGACACAGCCTTCTATGTGGGCGAACTGGGTTTGAATTTCAAAAGGGTACCACTTTACGTTGCAGGCCGGCTGAACTAGGCTTGCCTGGTTTCTGCTTTACAGAATTGTTTGGAGGTGCCCAATTTTTTTTTTGATTTTTAAAATGTCATGTATGGAAATTGTTTAGAAAAGTTACAGTTCGAGAATTCGACATGTGCAACAGACAAACCGTCATTTAATATCAAAGTTATCCAATTTTCTTTTTTAAGCAAGAAAGCGAGCTACAACTTTCTAGTAAACACTTCAGAGAAGACTAAGATCTGTTCTTTGTAATGCAATAAAAAATTAATTATAATGTAATTCAGCAAAAGTATGGTGGCCAATAATTGGGGCCGATGGCCGATAATAGCGAGTATATTTTTTTAGCGACAACACTAACCAACTACTGAAAATATACATTTACCATTAACGACATACTACCTAACATTTGTATGTCACGAATAATCATCAGGAACACAGTTCCAAAACTGTGGGTGTTTCACAGATTCATGTCTGTTTGGGCTTGAAGTTAACGTATTGCTATGTATTCTTTGAGGAAAGCAGATCGAGTTGTTGAATGTTTCTTTTTTTTAATATGATCAATGTTTAATGGCTTCATTCCGAGATTAATAGGCTGATGACTAAATCTATTTTTGAAATGATTCAGAGAAATCTCATTTAGAAATGCTTAGTATGTAGATGTTCATTTACTATAAACTATAGATGCCAAAAGTATTTTGGCCACATAGTACAGTCATTTTTGTGACTTTTGTTGGTGTTGGATGGATGAAGACAGAGTTTAATGTCTTTATTTAGATAGAATTTAAGTCATATTAGGTCAGTAACTAACACCATCTATGTGACAGGTATACTTTTAGCCAACCTTGACCAAAAATAACCTTATTTTGATAGATTTTACACCCATTGTTTTACACCCATTGTTATTCTCAACATACACAATGAAAATATGTATTGGGGAGTATGCCCAGACCCCCAAAACGAGGCTTAGCCCCATCCATGATTTTCTACTGATGTCCCTACTGATGAACTCTGCAACACAAAAAGCCTGGACGTCCACAAAAGACAACAGTGGTGGATGATCATAGAAACCTTTCCATGGTAAAGAAAAACCTTCTAGAATATAATGGCCAGATTAGACTTTGCCAAAAAACATCGAAAAAATCCAGCCCAGTTTATGGAACAGCATTGCAAGACCAGAATGGGAAGAGAAAAGTATGGAGAAGGTGTGTAACAGCTCATGATCTGAAGCAAACCACATCATCTGTAAAACACTGTGAAGGCAGTCCAAAACCTACTGGCGAAAGCAACCAAGGATTTTTTTATGGCAAAGAAGTGGAGTTCCTGAAGTGTTACTTTCATCAAGTCTGTGCAACTACAACAATATATCAGCCAGTGAGGAATAACACATCTCCAACTACGCGGGAATGACAACAGACAACTGACTTTCGTTCTTGCGTTGGTAACAGAAACAAAGATGTGTGCACGCACACGCACACGCACGCAGACACACACAGACCGAGAGTACAGGGTGAAGTTATCGATCAACCTAGGGAAACCGGTCTATTTGCAGAGAGCAGAATAAACCTCCAGGCTCACTCAAACTCAACACCCAGCTCACACTTGATGCGCACACGCACAACCTAAAATAATCTCACCAACAAGGCAGAGGGCGTTGTGCTTGGGCACTGAGCAGTGTTGGGGGAGCGAAGCATGCATAGAGAGGAGAGGACAGGAGGGGAATCTGGGATAGAGCCATACAGCCGCAAGCCCAGATTTGCTCCTAGGAGACCCGTATAACTCAGACTTGGATTGAAGCTCCAGTATAGCCATCACTCCCATTATAGCACAGTACACACCACAATCTAGTTACACACATAGCCACCACACTTCTTTAATTCATTAAAACTCCTACAATGTGATTCTCTGGATTTTCTTTCTCATTTTGTCTCTCATAGTTGAAGTGTGCCTATGATGAAAATTACAGGCCTTTCTCATCTTTTTAAGTGGGAGAACTTGCACAATTGGTGGCTGACTAAATACTTTTTGCCCCTATGTATATAGTAATGACTCTGCACTCACTACTACAGACAACTAACTGTTTGGTGAGCTGCACAAAAAAACACAAACAGAGCCAGAGATTGGGAAAGAGAATAAAATACCAAATTGTTTTCAACACCACTCCACACACAACACACACACCAGAGGATGAGGGCCAGCTTGACTGATAGAGAAGGAGAGACAAAGGCCAAACGGAGAGATAAGAGACATGAGCAGTAAAGGTTTGACGTTGAGCAGAGGGTAAAAGTTGAGATACTGAGAGAAGAAGGGAAGAGAGAGAGAAAAGGATGGATGGAGAGAGAGAGAGAGATGGGGATAGAGAGAGATAGAGAG
>JACXGJ010010916.1:0-20892 GCA_016801105.1 Esox niger | reverse complement strand
GACCATAATCCGGCAGAGACGGAATGACAGAGAGCTGAAGAAATACTGTAGGTAATGAGGCTATTGGGGACAGGTGCGTAATCGTTAATGGGGAACAGGTGCGTAATCATGGCTTGGGAACAGGTGTGTAAGGGAGAGAGTTGCGGCTAAGAGCGCGAGGACCTGCCTCCGCGAGAACGGGGAGGCGCGTTCGTGACAGGACAGGGGCATGTTTACCACTGTGTTACATCATCTCTCCATTAAAACAATAATCTGTAAGTGTTTGGGAACTGAGTAGACCGATTACTGTAGTTCTGAAAGTGAAATGCATTCTCTTTCTTGCTTGACACAGGATTTCAGCTGCTCAACAGTTCAGGGTCTCCGTCGTATTTTGTCTTATTTTGATTTCGTTATGTGCCAAATGTTTTCAATGGGTGACAGGGCTGGACTGCATCAAGCCAGTTTACCACCCGTACTCTTTTACTAAAGAGCCATGCTGTAGTAATATGCTCAGAATGTGGTTTGTCATTGTCTTGCTGAAATAGGTTCCCTTATAAAGACGTTGTCTGTATGGCAGCATATGCTGTGAAGGCACTGCAAAATGGTGCCTTCAAAGTCACCCATGCCGTGTGCACTAATGCACCCCCATACCATCATGGATTTTGGCTTTTGAACTGTGTGCTGATAATAAGCCTGATAGTCCTTCTAGTCTGGAGGGACATTATTCCTACAAATAATTTTTTCAGACCACAGTTTTTCACTTCGCCTCAGTCCATCTTGTATAAGCTTGGGCCCAGAGAAGGCAGCAGGTTTGAATCTTGTTTTTATATGGTTTCTTTTTTGCTTGGAGTTTTAACTCTAAATCTTTTAATTATATTATGTACTGTAGATAATGAGACCCCCAAACTCTTTGCAATTTCATGTTAAGAAACGTTATTCTTAGTTTTTCTCAACTGCTTACACTGCTTACAACTGGTTCATATAGCAAAAAAACACATACCCTTACATTTCCCATGTTTCCACACGTTGCAATATTCAAAACTCTTTCTGCAAAACCTTACACAAAAGTGGCCAAATAAATAATTTATTGCACAATATATTTATTCAGCAAACACAAGTTCTTAATATAATTTACTCAAATCATCGCAACCTAAATTCAAAGCACACCTTTCTCCAGGTGCAAACACTGAGCCTCAAAAGTGTTAACACACCAATCAGAATTGCAACATAAAAAAATGTGGCCTATAGGCATGTCCATGTGCTTTGGAGCATTGGATCCTAACAATGCTGAATTTGGAGGACAAATATGGTGATTGCCAATAATCCAAATCATTTGACAGACATTCAAAACCAAACAGTGGAAGACCAGATTGTCTTCCAAGAAATTGACATCATCCACACTTCCATTGACCAAATCATTCAGAAGAATTACATAAGGACGAAGTAGCAGTACCATGTGCATTTTGAGAGGATTTCAAGCAGGAGTTGAGGAGCAACGATTCCAATAATGTGCAGGTAATTGCTATACAGACTTTTTACAATATGTTGGTGAAGGTACTGTATAGTTATGTGACAATAACTGCAGTATACTATCTTTTATTCCAGTACATGAGTAAACTACATGTACAGTACTGTATTTGTAGTACAGTAAAATGTTTTCTTTTTGTTTCTGTAAATAATATTGTGCTGGATGCCATGGCTGACCCACAGGAGTGCATATTCATTGATGAGGCAGGGTTCAACTTAACAAAATGATGCAAAAAGGAGGCATAACATCATTGGTCAGCGTACATACAAGTTCCTTGCCAGAGTGGAGGCAACGTCACCCTATGTATATGATGGTTGCTGGAATACTCCTTGTGAAAAGAGATCGGCACAGAACCAGTTGCAATGATTGATATCAAATTGATTTATTCAGACATGGAAAAGAGAACTTAGGTACATGGCTAAAATCCGGACTAGAAAACAAAGGGGTGCAATCGTGGCACTTGTAAAAAACAACAAGGGGAAAACAAGGGAATAGAGCAATAGGCTATTATCTAGAAGGCTGATGATGGAACTTAAACGAAATAAGGTGAACATGCTATTTGAGGCGCAATTCAATGAGGCAACCAATATATGTAACACGCAAGAGGCAAACCAAAAAGGGAGCCCTATATACACCGGTGATTAAATCCAGATACATGACAGGTGTGAGGGATAACAAGACATTGTGTCTTCCACCACCATACCAAAGTGGCTCCATACAACACATCACAGCTCCTTCAGTTTCTAGATCAGCTACACAATAACATTCTTGAACAGGAAGAGGAGCCAGTGGAGAGTGTATAACTGCAACCCCTACGCACAGCAAAACCTCCTGGAGGCAATCGTGGACACCTGTGGTGATGTCTGTGGAATTTATCCTGGGTTTTCTAAGGCACAAAATGGCATTTTTCCCACGCTTCCTGGCAAGAGCAAACATCATGTGTGATGTTGATGAAAGATTAAGGCCTCGCCCTGCCCTGATACGTGATGATGAAAATGCCAAATGCTGAGTAACCTGTACATTTGCTGCATTTGGAAATAAAGCTTTTGGAAATTGGGCAGTTTACTGTGCATAAACTCTTTCTTACATGTTTTGTCAGTGTGACATTTCAAAGGTCAGGTTTTTAAACCAAAACAGCATATACAGTAGTATTAACTTGTCCAATAATGTAAGAGGTATTTCTTACAATACTGTTCTGAATGAGTTATCTGGATATTCGGTGTTGGGATTTTGCAACGCTCAAAATAATTTCTCTGAAAACCTAAACTTATTTGTAGCAGTGTTTTTAATGAGGCCCTCCACTGTATAACAAACAGCCATGTAGTCTGTATTTTTTGACAGCTTGTGTGTGTTATCTGATGACACAGAAGTTAGATGTTTGTACCAGTGGGTGTTAGTTTTAAAAATTGTGTGGGAGGATTCCAGATTTTTTGACTATTTGCCTGCGCAGTCTTTCACAGAGTGGTGAAACCCTCCATATCCTCACTTCTGACAGACCCATCCTCTCTGGAATTTCGTTTTAATACCCAATCCTGTTACTGAACTGTCGCCAATCAATCTAATTAGTTGTGTGATATTCCACTAGGTTTGGTCATTTAGCATTACACAAATTTTCCATTCATTTTTTGCCTCTTTCCCAATGTTTTTTGAAACATGTGGCTGGCCTCATTCAAAGTGGGCATATATTTTTCATGAAACAATAGTGTCTCAGTTTCAACCTTTGAAATTGCGTCTTTGTACTATTTTCTATTGAATAAAGGGTTTAAATGATTTGCACATCGTTGTATTGTGTTTTTATTTACATTTTACACAGCATCCCACCATTTGGGGAAAAATGGCTATACATGAGCTTATATAGACAAGTGGTGTGACTTTCACCATCATGTCATATACATTTAATTTCACACAGCATTAAGGGTCTCTAAGAACACAGTGGCCTCCATCATTTCAAAGTGGAAGAGGCTTGGAACCACCAACACTCTTCCAAGAGCTGGCCACCAGAGCTTGAAAGTATGTGCTGAGAGAAATGGGAAAAACTCAAAATGCAAGTGTGCCAGGTTTTAGTGCCATACCCAAGACGCAGTGTTATAATTGTAAATAATGGTGCTTCAACAAAGGACAACATGTTACTGGTATGGTGTTGAATGATTCTGACTACTGGTGTGCATGTTTCAGACTCCATGAGAGTGGCATGAGGGTCCAATGTCCTCAAGTGGGACCTGTGCTCACAGCCCAGCACCATACAGCTCGATTGGCATTCGCCAGAAAACACCAGAATTGGCAGGTCAGCCATTAATAATCTATTAGAAAATCCTCAAGTTGGAGAATTATTATTATAAGTCAAAAAAAATTACACTTTGTAAATAAAAAAATTATGCACAAATGTTAACATCTACAAAAATGTGTCTCATCATCTGTTGTTGTGAAACATTTACCTTTTTACTAGTTTTTTTAAGTGAGGTTTTGAATATATGAAATATTGTGATAATCCCTCACATTTGAACAGTATATTTAGCATTTGTGGATGATATTTTATTGGTGGATTGGTTCCTGTTTGTTTTTAAAACGTCTATAATATTATATACCACAAAAGAGAAGTAGCCACTGCTCTAATTCGTTTTTTACGACGTGGTTGAAGTATATGATAAAAAGTAGGTGATTAAGAAATGTGGTTATCACAGCGTGTATACACTGTAAAAATATATTTTCTATTTCAGTTAGCTGTATTTTCTTTCATAAGTTAGTTGAATTAGAAATGACGAAAACATTTGGAATCTTCAGTTTCAGTGAGGTTAACTAATCAGTCATATCCAATTTGTCTAACAAACTTAGTTAGGCAAGTTGATTCCAATGGAGAAGCTCCTGTTTCCTATAAATTTGCCTTGGACAACTCCATAATGCAACCTGTGTGAGCCAGTCACACACCCACCTGTCTCCCAATTACGCACTAGTTCCCAATCCACAATTACGCACCTGTCCCCAATCGCCCCATCACCAACAGTATTTCCACAGTCCACTGCGATCCTTTCCCAGATTATGGTCGATAAACACATGCGCTATTCAGCAACTCACGAGTCTACATTCCGTTTGGATTTCCTGTGTACCGACTCGCTGCCCGTCCCCGACTACTCTGCCTGCTCCCTGACTGTACTTCCGCCGTCCACCCGTGTACCGACCTGCTGCCTGACCTCGACTGCTCTGTCTGCCACCGGTCTCCTTGCCTAACTCCGATTCCCCTACCTGTCTCTTCCCCCTGTCCTTCCTCTCCGATGACTGGGTCCTCGCTCCCGATTGTGACAACCTATGATGATACTTCATGAATCCCATGAAGTTACTTTTGCAATTGCACTTCACAATTCAGTGAAGACAGTTTCTTAATGTTTCAGCAAGAAAGGTAAGCAAACATCTTATTTGCATCCATTGATATTATTGTTGCCGGGTTACATAATTAACTGAGTAATTAATAAAAGGAAAGTGAAGTGTATTCTACATGTTGACATTTAGTGTGTATACGTTAGCTAGCTAGTACCTAATAGGCAATTTGTAAGTTTGTTTGCTGCTAAATTTGGCTGAATTCCTTTCAGTTGCAAATGAATGTGTTTGTTGTTTCCAGTCGCTTGCTTTATGTTAACCAGCTTGTTCCTACTTGTAGTAGAACGTAAGGGTTGCAACCTTTATGTCTATATTTGGTGTTATCAAAGTAAAGTAACTGGTTGTGTACTGAGCAACCAATGAATAGATTGCTGTATTTCTCCTATATCTCTCCAGAGCTGCATGTCACAAGAACCAATGTATTAAGTCAAATTTAGGTAATAAAATTCACCATTGAAACTTAGAAAATATGTATGTTAATTCCCCCATTCCCCAATGTCCCCATCTAATGTTAGCTAGCTAGCATCATTGGACAAATCTGTTACTACCGTCTAAAACTAAACCCTTTTTGGTGGTTAAAAACGTAATATAGCAGAGTATTTCAATTAACTCCAGGAAATGTTTCAAATATTTGCCCAAGCATGTTCAGCTATAGCCAGTTAGAGCTAGCTAGCACTAACGGTAATAGTTAGCAAAATTACTGTATGCCTTCAACATTGCTCGCTAATATTTGCTAAATTACTTGGCCAACATCTAACGTTTGCTAAATTAGCTGGGCATAGTTAACCATAGAAGTTTGCACATTGGATCATTTTAGTTTAATTGGACAAAGAGTGAGAAAACAACGCTGTTAAAAATGTTATATTTTGTGTTTAATGTAGCTTACTATTATCTGAATCCTGCTTAGGCACGTAGCTATCAATATCAGTATTTTTTTTAACTTCGTCATCGAACAAGTAAAGTACAAAGAAATACAACAAAAACCATACCCCCTGTGAGGATCAAACTCAGCCTAGAGCCTACAAGACTGACGCCCTACCTACTTTACTAAGGAGTCAGCTGCCAGTGGCGAGTGACGAGTTTCCTTTGGCATCTGCTACCATTGATGCACATGCTCAACAACAGCATCCATCTTATGAAAACCAATATTAAAATACAGTACATGTGAAAATGTGTCATTTAAATGTGTGCCCAGATATACTCTTTTTAGGATTTACTCGATTTGCATGGTTTTTGATTCAAGTAGAATCCAGATTACCATCTTTTTTCTTTAAATATATGCACCTGAAAAACAAGTCTCAAATCAGCTTTTATTATCACAAGTGTGATGTAGTAAAAAATAAATTGACCAGTCCATAAGTGAATTTATCCATGACTTTGCATTGCAGGATTAGATGCATTAAGTGCTTACAATTGTAAAGATTAAAAGGTTATGATTAATCAATATATAGGGAACTGGGGGTTTATATTAAACCCACTATATACCCAAAATCCAGTTTCATATTTTTAAATTTTTTTTTTTGATTTCCTTACTGGACAGTAGTTTTTTTTACATGGTAAGGACTTTACAACATGTTCTATGCAATGCTAGTAATGTACAGTAAGTGCTGTTCCGTTACAAATTCTAATTTTGATTGTTTGGCAAAATAAAATTAAAATTGTCAGAAGAGCCTAAGCTTCTTTTATTTAACCTTAACATTTCATTAATTACTACTTTCTATCTTTACTGTGAATAGAAGCATGATTCTTAAATTCTGAGTCCAAAACAATTAATTACAGTTAAAAAAAACCTTTACATAGAAAATAACATTTGCATATCTCTAGAGCTCCATGAAAGTCTAGTGCCCCCTCGAAGTCCAGTCCAAAAACAGAGTTCAACTTCAAATCACTCTAGTCAGGAAACCATATGATTGGTCATTTAATGAACCCAAAACCACAGCGTTGTTATTACAGCTGTTGTTAGAGGTAGGTTCCTAAGTGCAACAAAATGCTCTTTAAAGTTTGATGATTTATTTGTCATCCCTATTTTTTAAGAAATGGTCAGCAATGTTATTGCAATATTGTATATTTCTTGTTGACAAAAGAAATGCCGGTAAACTGACAACAAGCCGGAATAAGTTCTCTAACTTTTTTGTATTTGAATATTTTATGGCTCAGCCCAAATTAATTATTATTTTTACTTAAAGTTTAATAAATTAACAATCACTGCATTTTCCCCCTGGTATTTCCAGAAAACAACTTCCCATCCAAGCAATTCCCACACATTTCTTGGCATAGGAGCCCTCTCTAGAGACCTTGCTTCTTTTCCAGTCAGTCAGGAAATTGTCAGGAAAAGATTTACATTTCCCAGAGAGAAGTGTGGGCAAAAGTGAGAAAGACTGACCATGAGGTTTTGTGAAAGCCAGAGAGAAAGAGAAGAGATAATAGAAGAGAGCTTGTGTATTATAATGGAGAGGGTTAGTTTGGAAAGGGGGAATAAGTGCATAGCTAATCAGTTTAACCTTGAGTCTAACTGCTTGACACACTGTGGTTTCACATTATCTGTGGGTGACAGCAGTGCCAGCCCCACTCTGAACTAACTGTGGCCCGATGATGGCCTAATGGTGGCCTGGAGCTCTGGGCCAGGGCAAAAGCCCCGACCCCAGACGCATACTGACCTGCCAGGAGAAAACTCTGTATATCATTTGACTTGCATTTTAGAGACAATAGAAATCTCTGAGACAATCTTATAGACTTCTTAAGTTGCCACTATTATTTCTGAGATTATATTATCTTTATTATAATGAGGGTACATTTTTTTGTTTTTTGCTCTTTCTTGGGTTGACATTTTGTTGAGTTCTTGTTGACACTTTATAGATGACAAGGTCAATAGTATCACCAATAGGTCACAAGCTGACAAAACTGTCACAATTATTTGTTTTAGATGTGCCTCCTTCAAGCCCCAGCTGGAAATACATATATCTACTCTGGTTTTCAAGCCTTGATGATTTCTGGCTTTAAAATAATTTGTGCTGGGCAAGGGTAATTCATGTTATGTCCCTGATATGATGTGGGACTTACATTTTGCGATTGCATAACCAGTGACAACATCAAAAACTGTACACTAAAAAGTAACTATAGAAACATTTTGACATGAAATTCCTGTTCAAACTGAGGCATGTATTCCTTCCAGCATTGATTGAAAGTTGAGATATTTGCTGTTAAAAGTTTTTTTTAAGTATTTTTGTGGTACTGGACCAGGTTTTTTGGAGCAAGAATTAAATACCAGACCAGTTCATGGAAGTGTCATCAGTGTCAATAACCTGCATTAATTAGCAAGCTGTAGGAAAATGCAACCATTTTTGGGGGGTATAATAATTTCACCTAATGCCATAACAAGATAACTGGAAAAATCATGAACAGCAAAAGCACAAATGCAACCGTGCATTAATAAGAACCAAATGCTATCATTATTTGGACCTATAAATTTGTATTTCACTCCTTTAAAATCAGTCTATAGCACTACAATTCTCCAGGACATCGGTCTAATGTCATGATGTGGTCTTTGGCCACAAATGACCGGTATGTGTCAGTTTTTCTTTATTAAGTAACAAGCAGTTTTAATCAATGCTAGGGAAGCTGTATGCTTTCCTCTCTAATGTGCCATTAAGATAAATTCAGAGTGACTGAACAGTTGTCACACAAAGTGGAGAATATCCACTTTGTGTGACAACTGTTCAGTCACTCTGAACGAAGCACAATGTAATCAATGGTTGTTAAGATCTGTAATTTATCACCTTTCCACAGCAAACATTTTGTGAGAAACTCCTGTGCGTTGCGGAATGTGCAGTGGGAAGCTGAGGTGATATAATGGCCAAAGTGGTCAGGGCATAATTACTCTTCACCTACAGATCATCACAATGGACATAGGTATAGTTCAATTGATACATTACCTATCCCATGTCGGTATACCAATATTTTCAAATTAAATAGAAAGAAGAGACAGTAAGTATTTCACTAATGCTAAAATATACAAACCAACAACATAATGAAACATCTAAACTATAATAACCATTATCGTAAGTTGAAAGAAGTACTATGTAACTAACACAAAAAATACCTAACTGTAGTAACATCTTAACAGTTTTAAATTAATTAGTAAATGCATGGTAACATGGATGTTACAGAATCAGATATTACACAACTGGAATAATGCATAATTACAAAGTTACATATTCTTGTTGTCATACTTTACATATTTTACTGTCAATTTTCAGAATACCTGTCTTGTTTATTTAAGTTGTATGAGCTGTTGCACATCTATCAGTTGCCAAGGTACAGGAGACAACCAAATATTAAGCTAGTAATAGAAGTGGATCTCCCCAGAGTCAGAATCAATGCAGTTTTCAATTAATTTGAGCTTTCAGTAACAAAAGCATACACATGATAATGGTGGCCATATATACCGGTGAGCCAAAACATTATGACCACCTGTCTAATATGCTGTTGGTCCTCCACATGCCGCCAAAACAGCGCCGACCCACTGAGGCATGGACTTGACAAGACCCCTGAAATTGTCCTGTGGTATCAGGCACCAAGATATGAGCAGCAGATCCTTCAAGTCCTGTAAGTTGCGAGATGGAACCGCCATTGATTAGACTTGTAGATCCAGCACATCCCACACATGCTCAATCAGAATGAGATTTGGGGAATTTGGAGGCCAAGGCAATAACTTGAACTCTTCATCATGTTCCTCAAACCATTCTCAAACAATGTGTGTAGTGTGGCAGGATGAATTATCCTGCTGAAAGAGGCCAATGCCATCAGGGAATACCATTGCCATGAAGGGGTTGCAGACATGTTATGAGATTATCAATGTAATTTGCTTCACCTGTGAGTAGCCATAATGTATTGGCTCATCAGTGTGTATAGGCAACATGTTGAAGTAATCAGATATAATTACTGACACCTACAGGTCTGGCAGGGAAATATGAATCACTGAGTAGACCTCTGGATCGAGTAGCTGAAATGGTTAAGTTAGTAAACATTCAAGGATTTACTAACATACATTAGTAGGATTTTCCTGAATGTTTTTGGGCATTTCAGAGCGAAAGCCATGGTCTGCAGAGAGCTTCCGAAGCATCAGAGGGATCTTATTGTTGAAAGATATCAGTCAGGAGAAGGGTACAAAAAATCCAAAGTATTAGATATACCATGGAACACAGTGAAGACAGTCATCATCAGTTGGAGAAAATAAGGCACAACAGAGGCATTACCTAGAACCGGACGTCCCTCAAAAATTGATGAAGACGAGAAGAAAACCGGTCTGGGAGGCTTCCAAGAGGCATACAGCAACATTAAAGGAGCTGCAGGAATTTCTGACAAGTACTGGCTGTGTGCTACATGTGACAACAATTTCCCCTATTCTTCATATGACTTGGGTAGGGTGGTAAGACGGAAGCCTTTTCTTACAAAGAAAAACATCCAAACCCAGCGTAAGTTTGCAAAAACAAACATCAAGTGGGAAAATGTGTTCTGGTCTAAAAAAGGTATGTTTGGCGCAAAAACAACACTATACATCACTCAAAGAACACCATACCCACAGTGAATGCAGCATCATGCTTTGGGGCTGTTTTTCTTCAGCTGGAACTGGGGACTTAGTCAGGGTGGAGGGAATACTGAAGTTCCAGATACCAGGCAAGTTTGGCACAAAACCTTCAAGAGTACCTTAGAAAGCTAAAGTTCACCTTTCAGCACGCAATGACCCAAAGCTAATGTAAACTACACACATTGTTTTCATGTTTATTTCATCCCAATTTACAATTCTTAAAAAACATTCATAACCATGAAAATACATTTTCTTCTACATAAATTTCTCCTGCATAGATAACCACCACGCTATTTAACAAGGTATAGTCAGTCAGTCAGTCAGTCAGTAAGAGACATTTGCTCTTCTTTGCCTGCTCCGCTTATGTGGAAATCCCTGGTAGGATCAAAATCTAGGATGAAACCGGTCTCTGAGGAGAGGCTAGTCCTCTTTTGGCTGTGTCGGGTGATAAGAGTTCATAATCTTTTGGTCCACTTATATATTTTTGGATGTTCAGGTGACCAGCTGTTCAATAAATGCACATGGGCCGTGTACAGTCTTTAGACAGAAACAAGGTGGACAAAGACAGGGACCAGGTGGGCCATGTGGGCACAAATCCTAAGGCAGCAACTAGATCTACAACACATCCAGAAGGACTTTGGACAAGGACAGTTATTTGTAATCAGACCAGGTAGTCCTAAGGCATGGTTCAAGGACTCATGTCCTCCCTAGGTTCAAAAGGACATCAAAAACATTTGAGGGGGCATTCATTGAGTCCAAAACAAACATAGGCGTATAGGCAAATTGTGACTGACCCTGGTCCCATCACATAAAATAATGCAATGTAAACAATTGGGAATGACACAGGACGGACTGAACATAGTCCCCCAGCACAGTACTGTAGCAGTGTAAAACTAGGGACTGAGAGAGGGAGGGACAGGGAGAACCAGGCAGGAAATAACTCCTCCCACTTTGACAAGGCACCACACCAAAGGGACACAAACACACCGTTAGAGAGAACTGCGAATAGCCCACCGAGTTCACTCCCATCGCATTAATGTGAAGTAATGCAAGGGGGAGCATGAGTGAGCCAGTGACTACATTCCTAAATTACATTGGAAAAAGGATATCCCACTGGAGAGGGGAGCCTGCCTGGAAAAGACAGCAGGGATGGTTTCTAAGTTTTGTGCCTCACCATTTTAACACCTCACAGTCAGACTATCATGGACCTCATTGAAGAGATTTTAAAGTCTTTAGTGAACACCTATATTTTAAGCTGGAACACCCCCCCAAAAAACATCAATCATTTTTATATTGTTCATCAATGCTGGCTTTATGAACAATATACTCAAAAACATTTTGCTAAACTGCAGAAGGAAGACCTTTTAACCCCAAGCCATACGCATTATTCTCCTGTTTTCACATCTGTTCCATTAGCAATTTTTTTTACTCTATACACTACTTTGAAAAGTATAATTGACATCATGTTGACATGTAGAGAACACTGCCATGCGATAACTGATCTCAAATCATTGCAATTCTTACACTCAACAAACAGTCAAGTTATAAACACTAACAAACACAATCAGTCAACAATCAAACATGAGTTGACATGAATTAAAAGGAACACAGATAAGCTCATCATTGAGTAATTGTGAAACACTGTCATTTTATGGTATACAGTACAGGCCAGCAAAATATTTCCTGAGCGGTAGTACAGGATGCTAAGGCAGAATACACTAAAGTGTGACTTGAGGGCAAAATGTCATTTACATGCTTAGTTTTTTGGATTGATTTGCATCTCTCCGCTTCTGTCCTGTTATTTTTCTCATTACTTGGGTTGTATAATAACTTGAGAACCAGCATTAGAAAGGGCTTTTCCCATCAACAACATGTCCAGACAAAGCCCAAAAGGAAAATATTACCCTATAAAAAAGAATCTTACAATTTTAAACAAATTACATCACACATGAAAAGTCAGGGAGACCATGGGTAAAGAAGTTGAATGGACCAAAAAAGAATAAGAAATAGTTCCATTTCATAAGCATTCTTATTTTCATTAATCATAACTCGTCGTCAACCCTTTAGCCAGAGATCTATTATATGCTCCATTTAGCACTAGCCATATTACCCAATATATTTTCTTGGCAGACCAAATATGACATAAGAGATAAAACAATTTACTGTTCATTATAAGCCATGTCACTTAAATCAATATATTAACCTGTATTAACTGGGTTGGGTGGCGAGACATACTTGACATAGTCGGGAATAAAACTGATATCTATGTATTATATGTTTATGGCCATAAAGCCAGTCTGTATTTAATATGTACCCACCCCACCATCCCCACCACCTTTGTTGGCTTTACGTTCTTGTTGGCCACCTCGCCTTTATGCAGCCTCTGACCTGTGAATGATTGTATCAAATTAACTTCTATTGTAGAGCCAAAGGTGCCATGAATGAGATGCTCGGCTGAATCTATAGTATGATGGAAGAAGAAAATAAAAGAGGAAAGAACCTTGATGTGATTGAATTAACCCTTTGTAGACTGTGTTGGTGTGAAAGGCATTTATGTATGTTTGGGTGTGTGTGTGCAAGGGTTGGTGGGTGGGGGTGGAAGGGCGAATTGGCTAAATATTGCCATGCTGCAGACTTTGGTTAAAAAACTATGAAACTGTTCCATAACTTGAACCTGCCAGTCTGACACTCCAGGTATGTTCAAATAGACACATCCTATGTAAGCCAGTACAGAATCATTTTCTGAGACAACATCATCTGTAAGCCCTTGTACCTTGTTGATTCATGCCACCTGTGTGTTGTGTTATAGAAATGTGTTGAACTAATGTGTTAGTGCCTTACAGAGGTATAAGGCAGTAGAGAATTAGTGGTTTAGTATTGGGCTAATTAGAAGGGACCAAACCTGTATTTTTCAAAGTAGGAAGAATGCAAGATATGTCAGTGGTGTCGTAAGTAAGAGGGGTGGACATATGAAATCAAGACGTATTTGTAAAATTGGGGTAAAACCTGGGGTGGAGGGTGAAACTGGAGTAACAGGAATGAACCTAACATGTTGAGACCAGATTAACGTGTATTGATGAAATGTCAGTCATTTTGTGAGATGTTGTAACGCTTTCTTACATATTAAAACGGTTTTCTGAACTCTTCTTCAGACAGACTCTCTCTCTGATCTTGTGTTAGTGGCTTTTTGTCTCTATTTGCAAGCATTATATAAAAAACTATATTTGTGTTTAAAAGCATTTTGATCACAGTCTTACCTTCCTTAGTAAAATAGTTTTATTAGATGGAATTGCCATGACAGTTGATTTTTTTAAAATTCTAACGCAGCCTACATTTTAGGGCTGTTTCCCATAGAAATTCTCCAAGTACTGTAAGTATTCAGGAATTCAAGAGGTAGAGATAGGAGCACAGCAGTTGGAGGATCAGTCCAAGTGCAGATCCATTACACAGTTAAGGTCTCCGATGACCTCGGAGAGCCTACTCTTAATAAAAGCAAATGAATACTTTGGTTTCCATTCCTATATAGTTTGATAGGGTTCAACACTATTTAAATGATTGGAAAACAAATTTAGTAAACATATGCCACATGCCTTTCATTTATTGGGCAGATATTTGGCACCAAAATAACTAGCATAGATTGTGAGTCTATGTGCCAGGCCCCTGATTAATTTATATCATGGAACCTCAGCAATGTTGGATTGTAGATTGTATTTTGCTAATAATATAATCAAGGTTGTCATAACCACACAAATGTGTCTCTTTCATCCCCCGAACTGCACATTAATGTATTGTTGAACTTTTTTTTCCAGATCCACAGTTAATAGTTTTTCAGCGATCTTGGAGATGTGCTGTCACTTCATTGCTGCTCCATTTCTGTCTTCTGCCACTCATTATGCTAGTTAGCCAGTGATGCATGACTTTACATATTGTTGCTAGCTGGCAAAATGTGAACAATTGCCCTACTAATCCTATAATAGATATCAAAGTTAAACCACAATACACATCATTTTGGGTAACATCCTATTTTTGAGTCATATTGCATTCACTTGAAACAAATTGCCTCCGGGAATAATTTGAAAGTGACTGAGACCACCATGTTTAAACAGACCATGGTGCAGTTATAGGGTGCACCATGGTCTAATTGTGTAACTGCCCGTGTCCTGGTATCTCCTTGATGCTTGAGACAGTACTGGGAGACACAGCAAACCTTGCAACAGCATGGATAAATGTGCCTTCCTGGAGGAGCTGGACTGCCTCTGCAACCTGAATGGGACATATTTGGACATTTCTAAACTTTCAGAAAACTAATCCTTTAACATCCAAGTTTCCAATACTTTTTGCCTGTACCATAAAGATTTATTGTTATATTTATAGTACAATAGGAGTTTGTGAAAAATTTGAAGTTTTATAACTTAAAACCAGCTCTGCATCAAAGCGAAATAGCATTTTGTATAAATTCCATCATAAGAAATTGCAAGTTCATAAAATACAAGAACATGAATTGTAGTTCATGTTTGTGTGCGTATAGTTTAAAATAGGTGCCACGGTAGTTTTTTATCTATTTAAGATATACTGTTTGTAGTAAACATTATAGCTCATTAAAAAAATGACATGCCATTTGTTAGCTTGTCAAGCTTTCAAAATATATTGCCCCCAATCCCCTTGGACACCATCCAACAAAAACAATTGGCCACATGACATTCAGAAAGGTGAAGGGTCCCCTGTATATCAGTGAACCATTAATTGTATTATGGGGTGTGTTGATCACTTCATACTCGTATCCATAATCGTATCCATTTGTCAGGGGATACTTGCAATTCGGTATTCTCGCAATTGAAAAAACCTTTAAGTGTGTTTTAATATAGACACTCCTTCAGCAATAGAACCACCTACTTCACAGACAGTAAATATAAAAATAATTAATATTAGGTAGAAATAAGACAGCTGCCTGACTTCAGATTGTAGTTTGCGTATTTGGAAAAGTTTAACTCGGAAAGTGAAGAACTGTTAAGTTGAGGCTGGGATTACATAGGGATGTAATCATATGTTTTTCTGGTAAGGTACACTTCCCTACCTTACTACCTTAATGTAAAGTACCATTCAAAAGTTTGGGGTCACTTAAAAATGTCCTTGTTTTCCATAAAATCATACATGAAATATGCTTGGATAGGAAATATAGCTATATTCATAGGAAATATAGTAATTGACAAGGTAAGAAATAATTATATTTATTTGAAATAATAATTGTGTCCTTATAATGTTTGGCCTCAATAAATACAGCAATATTTGCTGGGGCGTTAATGTTAACTCCCTTAAACTTTTGAAGAAAGTAGCTTTTTGCACCCTGCCTCCTGCTATACACAGAAAAATGCACCTTGTTTTCTCTGCTGAACTGGTCTTTCAACTACAAATCACAGCAAAAATGTGATTTTGTCTCGGACAAGGCTATTGATGTGCTGTGTTTAATAGAAACCTGGCAGTGGCCAAATGACTTCATGGTATTTAATCAAGCTACACTACTAGGCTATGGGTACACCTATAAAACTTCGCTCTCTGGGTCAGGGTTCGGGGCTTCCTGTTATGCACCACACAGGCTTTATGGTGAAGGCCCTTCCCACTCCTAGTACCACATCCTTTGAATGTCTGACTTTTGAACTGGTTGGCCCTGAATCTTCAAAGTATCTCAATCTATCGCCCCCCCCAATCTGTCCTCTGTTTTTATCTCTGAGCTCCTCATGACTGTCTGTTTCATGTCACCATCTACACTTATGCTGAATGACTTTAACATCCACGTTGACTCTGAAATTGAAACAGTCCGGGAGAGACAGAAAGTCAGGAGCTGATGTACAATTATCTAACAGAATGTACAGTTTCCCACAGACAACTAAAGACATGGACCTTGTATGCTCAACAGGTTTTGCCCACTCCAATCTGTGTGGCCTGGATCTTGCCATCTCTGACCATCTCACAGTTCTGTGTAATGTAGCCGTCCCTCTAACCAGGGAAACGGACCATTAGTTACCGTGACATGAACACATCTGTTCTAGGAAATAGGCTTCAAACTAATATTAGCCCAATTCCTCTATTATTTGCTGAGGAGTTGGTGTCTCATTATGACACATTCCTCTCATCCAGCCTTGACTCTGTTGCCCCTTTGAGAACTTTGTGTATGTTGTCTCTGTCCGCCCCCTGGTTTAGCTCTGAGCTCTATCTGTTGAAATCCTTTGGACATAAAATCTGGGCTCACAGTCCACTTGGAGGCCTACAGAGAGCATGTCAAGGGCTACAAGGATGCTCTCTCTGAGGCCAAATCAGTTTACTACTCATTAATAGGAAAGGTAATCCCGTAACACATCCCCGCCACAAACAGGCTACTTAAGCCCCTTGATTCCTCTTTCGTCACTGGATTTTTTACCTGCAAAACCATTTCACAACCACTATCTGCCCAGTCCAGGACATGGCAGACTCGGACCCTTTAGCCCCCTTGCCAGACTGAGGTTTCTCTACTTTCTCTCCTGTTGATGCAACCCATTGCAGAGTTGACCCCCAGATCTAAAGCCTATGACTGGAAATCATAGACTTTAGATGGACATCAATTCAATCACCAAATCAGCTTTCTTCCACCTCCGTACCCTCTCCCGACTTTGGCCCTTGCAAACCCGGTAGATGAGACCCTTATACATGCTTTCATAATATCACGTCTGGACCACTGCAATGGAGTCCGGTTCGAGATGTCAGACATAGCTCTTTTTTATGTTTTATGCGATTTTCATGTTCAAAACAAAGCCTGCATTTTCATTCACACCTAACCTTAGGAACACATCAAACCCACACTGTACCACCTACATTGACTCCTTGTCATGTTCGAAATCAATTTGAAGATCCTATTCCTCATCAAATTTAAAAGGCCTTTCATGGTCTTGACCTTACCTATCCAAACTCTTCACGTTCACAGTCCCTTATGTTGGCACTGCTCCTCTGACACTGGACTTCTCACAATTTCAGTGTAACATGGGGGACCAGGCATTCAGTGCTGTGGTCCGTAAACTCTAGAACTCTCTCCCTTCAGCCATCCACAACTCAGATTCACTTTTAACTTAAAACGGACTTGTTCATGCTGGCTTTTATCACTGCGTAGCTTGAACCTCTGTTAGCTTCAGTGAGGCGTCATAGTTTTATTATATATTTTCTGATTAATGGTTCTTGTTGTATTTTATTTTTTTGTTTGCTGTACGGAGTTCTTTAGTTCTTAAAAGGCTCTTAAAATGTATTGTATTATTGTACTTATTTCTATTACAAAGATTTAGACTTTTGATTGTGGTGTAATGTGGGTTAGGAACCTAGTTAACTAAGTTAGATTTGTATTGAGTAGGGCTTGCCCATATCAGATCAGGTGGGTATTCCACAAAAAACTGTGACAATAAACATTACTGACTAAGTGACGTCCAATTGTATGTTTTCAGATCCTAAGCATACATCAAAATGCACATAGACTGTATTAACTGACAACAAAATCAACAAGTTATCTCAGTCCTCTGGACATGAGTCCCATTGAAACCATCTGAAGTGAATTGGGACAGTCCGTAGCTTAAATTGGGGCAGACGTAAGCAATGGCTTGTTGTGGATTATGAGAACTTAGGTTGTGTCCGAATGCCTAAGGTAATAGTCATGTTCAATGGGGCGTAGGTGCCCTGTCTTGGCCCCAAAACACACGGGATGGTCTGCTGGACCCCCCTCCGTGCCCGAGTTTGACAGTCCTTCCCTTGTCCCTTGTGAGGAGAGAGCATTCTAGTTCTCGCCTAGGTGCCAGTCTCTGGTGAATCGTCAGGAGAGGACTCCTCAGATGATGAGACTGGGGAGAAGGAGAAGAGCCCTTTTTAGGGCTTAACTCCTTTGACCCAGACTGGCCTCGTCTTCCCCCTTGAGGGCTGGGGCACGTTGGCTCAAACAGGGAGGGAGGTGGCGATGCCATTACTGATGTCTCTTCTCATGTTTCCATTAATTGGATCTATCTCTGTTAGAATTTTCCAGGGTAGCAAAGAGAGCGGCCCTCTGCCTGGGAATTACTCTTCCTCCCCTTCCACCACTGATGGAGATTTCCTTCATGGCTGTTGGGCAGTGGGCGAGTAGTCCAATTCAAGCCTGACACCCTGTCGTTCCAGGGTTTTGCTGCATACATGGATGGTTCCTGGGAAGCTCTGCTGCCGCCAAATGGCTCGCATGCTCCTATCTGCTATTCACCAAAGTGTCAGGAAGGTAAGCTGCCATCACAGATGGAACGCAATGGCTGGAGCAGGCACTGGCTGCACACTAATTTCCACTCTCTTCTGGGTGGTAGACCAAGAAACCTAAGCTGCCGTCGATTAAGGATTGTTTTTTGTCTCAACATCTTGATAATGTATAGTCAATGGCTGCGGCAAACAGCATTCCCCCTCCTAGCGGCTTCCATCTTTAGGATGACGATGGGAGCAAACCTTCTCAGCATCCGAGATAGGTGAAGTCTCCTGGAGAATGGAGGCCATTCTCACATCAGTTGTGGCTCAGTACCACCTCCTGCTCTCCCTTAAGGAGGTCGAGAGAGTGCCCCTGCTGAACACACCATTGACTCCTATGGGGCTTTTAGAAAGCTTAGTCTCTTCAGCCGTCGAAACCTTCAGGATGGTCGTGGAGGGGAGATTTTCCTCGATCTGTCTCTCACCGAGCTCCCTTCCCCCTGCTGCTGCTGGCTCGGCCCATAAAGCAGTGGCTCCGACTCCTGTGGCTGCCGCAATGTATATGACGCCTCGTCCGCCTCCTGCACCCGCCGCCAGTCCTAGGGTGAGGGTGGCCTCTACTCCTGCACCTGCCCTTGGGGTCCAGTGTTTGCGATTCTGAGATGAGCTCCACTCCCAGCAACAGGCTTGTAAATACTACTGACATTATAGACAAAAAACTTTGTCGGTAGCCACTCACTCTGCTCACTTTGAGGCCTTTTTTGTTTCCACCTCAGTGGGCTTGCCGGGCATTTCAGAGACACGTTGCAATGGTGAAGTGTCAGTGCCTCCTGCTAAGTGCCATCGTTGCTTATAGCCCCTCGTCTCTTCCTCTTTGGGAGAGAGTTGCGTGTGGCCGAGTTGTTTGTGAGAGGACTGCCATGTCTAAGACCCCACTATTTGTCACTGAGATCTCTGACAATGCTTCTTACCCATTGATGTTGTGAGGTGATTGTTATTCTTGTGTACTGATTCCAGACACTAATGCACCACCCTTTTGAGGGTCGCCCGTTGGACCGTGCCACGGTGTCCGGTGGCAGTATTAGAGTACAAGCATACTTGGGAACGTTTGGCTCGACTGCATCATACGGCAAGGTTTTTCAATGCAGTTGTGCCGCCCCCCATCCCCATTCATGTTGGAGACAGTAATGACAACACCAGACAGGGTAGCTGCCCTGTCGTAGGGTATAGTGGAACTTCGAATGGTCACAACGAAATGCCTGCTGGAGTCGATTCTCCCAGGGGATTTCTGTACGAGCATAGATTTGAGGGGACTTAAGGGGACTGTAACGCCCCACTCGTGGAGTGGTGAGTTCATTTCCTGTTGTGATCCTTTGTTCAAGACCAGTGTTTCCCACTTATTGTAATAACGGCAGCCTGACAATGCTAAATAATGATGTGACAACACCTTAAGTTATTATATATTTTTGACCATCACCCACAGTTTACTACTGCACCAGCATCCGAGTAGAGCAACAAGTCCTGCACTTGACATTCAGAGTAACAAGCCTTGTAGTGAGGTCAAAAAAACAACTGGCTGAGTCATTGAATGCGCATGTTTATGTCAAACTGACAGTAAGCCATCGTCTGAGCGACAACCCAAGGCAAAGGTATTGCAATCTTACCCCACGAGGGCCGGAGCCTGCTGTTTTTCTTTTTTACCTAATCATTAATTGGACCCAACTGGTGTTATCTGAATAAGTCCATTACTACAGGATTGCAATGGAAAAAATGGAGTGGAACTGGCTTCAATGGCCAGATTTGAATACCCCTGACCAAAGGTAAGAAGCCAGCTGGATAACCAACTTCCACAACATGATAGCTACAGTCAGCCACAACGGATTAGTGTAATTCTGGAAACAGATTAATTAACAACAATAAGACCTCTGGTTTTCGTAATCTGCCTTCGAAATATCTGCGATGTATCCATATCGTGTGTATTGTGTACATTCTCAAATGGAAAACTATACTGAGCATGGATGCTACATTGTCTTGAAGTGAGTGTTTTTTACTTCTGATAGTTGGTGCTTAGCCTATCACACTAACAGCGCAATGGAACGCACTAGATTCGGAAGGAACATTGAGGTTATGCAATAGACAATCAGAGACCCGGATATGGAGTTATATCAAGCTGTAAGCTGACTTGTTTATTTTAACTGCAGAAACATGTTTT
>JACXGJ010010915.1:0-20897 GCA_016801105.1 Esox niger | reverse complement strand
CCAAGGCCCCCCCCCATTGACCTGATGCCCAAGGCCCCCCCCCATTGACCTGATGCCCAAGGCCCCCCCCCATTGACCTGATGCCCATGGCAGCTGTACACAGCTGTAAATGTTCCTTGTTTCCCAGCTGTAAAGGACAGAAGTGTACTCCTCTAGCCTTTTGCCTTTTGTGAACTTTCCCATTACGCACTGGAATAAATTGCTTTTTCAGTGTTTCAGAAAAAAACGGTGTTATCCTCACCCCGAAACACAAATCATGAAACTCAATGTTCTAGCAGTTCGTAAAACATCTTATTTTCGCCATGATTTGACTTGTTAATGTTTTTTGTTTTGAAATCGGGTAATAACATTTCATGCTATTATATTATGTGAACTGGAGAAAAAAGTTAATAACGCCCTTAAACCAATTACCTGCTCTCTACTAAATCAGCCAGTCTGGCTATAGGCATACTTGTCTAGAATAACATCCAATTTTCATCATTTTGACAGAATGTATATTTTGTTGAAATTTTTGTCAAGTGGACAGTGTGATTGAGATATAATATGCTGCTCAGGAACACTTGAGACCACTGCACGTTTTTCTTTCCTTTTTTCTTTCCCTAGGTTTTGAATGAGGAAAATAAGGGTTGCAATTAAGAGACCACTGCAAGTTAAACACTTGTTCCTCACACAACTTTCCTTGTCAATGTTTTTGAGAAGGTGTTGTGGTCTCTTAATTTTTTCTGTAGCTGTACTTTCCTTCTTAAACTGCTGTTATGGAAATCAGTTCATCATTCATCTTCCTGACCTGCTCCCTGCTTGCCGACTTGCAATGTGCTTTGCCATTGCAACCTGATAAACACAGCTTGGCAACATGCGATTTTTGCCCGGTTAAACCATGTTTGTTTGAACTCCTAAATAGATTTTTTTCAACTGTACGCCTATGTTCCACGTGGATGTTGGCCGTGGTTTGGTGCGTTTTCTGTCCACCTAGCCTCTGAGAGGCCCGTTTAAATGCTGAGGTAAAGTGTTTCTCAGTCTCGTTTAGATTGCGTGCAGTGCTTTTAAATGAGATAAATAAATGTGATGGTCTCATGTACGGCTATCAGCCAGTCAGCATTCAGAATTCTAAACACCCAGTTAATAAATAGAAATATGTTTTTATATGTATATAACACACACACACACACACACACACACACACACACACACACACACAGTTGACTTCCATTAAAATTCAATACCTTCTAACCCTAAACTCCATTAAAACCCTATCTTTAACCCCTAAATCCCCATTAAAACCCTAACCTTTAACACACAAAATGCAATTTATATTTGTAAGGACCAGCAAAATCTCCTGACTTGTCACGATTTGCCTTGGGTTACTATACTACTTTGGATATCTCGCTCTCACAAGTATTGTAGCGCTCGTAAACGCGTGCACACACACACACACGCACATGTTTCTGCTTCTCCAGCCTCAAAATTAATTCACGCTGTTTAACATCCTTCTCACAACCCTTTCTCTTTCCAGTGTAGCTGAGAGTTTGGGACAAAAGTGTGATCCCATTTTACCTGTAGTGTTGAATGCATTCACTGGAGGGCAGTGTGAGACAGTATCCCTTCTAATTCTTCTGGAAGGCCATCACGTCTCTATAGAGAGCCTAGTCCAGTCTCCTCTTCTCTCTCCTTCTCTCTCTCCTCTTCCCCCCACATTTATGAAATCACTGACATAAGATGCGTCTTAATGAGACCTCACCTACAAGAACACATTTACATTTTAAGGAACATGGCCGCAACACAATGGTCTGTTCTTTGTACATACTGTCTGGGCCGTTTTGTCTCTGGACTGTAACTCGCTCCAGATTACCTTGTTTGCCCTGTTAAGGTCTGAGTCCTTCTTACATGATCTGCCCCAATGGAGGCAATTTTAGAAGTGTCAAGTCAGGCGTCGTCGTCAGGCTGTTGTATTATGACCATGTATAGGAAGCAGTAAATGTGTTCACATTTCACTGTTAGCTGTTATTCACTTAATGTTTTTTATGTTTATGTATACTGGAGTCATATGCCTACACATTCTATCAGGACCCAGGACCCGGGACAAAATTTAACGTTTAGGACCCAAACCAAGGGCCAAAAATTTTTATAAATAGCAATGATGTTACTGTTCATAAAACAGGTCATAAATGTTTATTGTTTAATGTTTTAGCGAGGTATTACTAAATATCAAGATAGACTGACTAATAAATAATTATATTTAAGCCAACCAAATGGGCCTAGGCCCGGGACAACGTTACCGGTTGTCCCCCCCACGTCAGTGTCACTGCATTCAATTACCCTGTAATTCTCTGGAAGTCTCTTCATTGACATTTCTTAAATTATCGCCACGTCTCGCTATTTATCGTCAGTTTGTACGTACACTGTGGGACCCTGTGAGTGCCTTGTTTTGTCTGTCCTCTGTGTTTTCTCTGTTTTTAATCATTGTACCTGAGCTCCATGTGTAAACCTGCATACGCAGGGCCCAGCTGTATAGGAGACCTTGGTCTCAATCTGTGTTCCTTATTGAAATAAAGGTTTGATGATAATAACTTACAAAAGAATAATATGTACACATTGATTCTTCAGGAATGTAGTTATAATTGCCTCATGAACTTGAAAACTGGCCTACCTCATCAGAACATTTAAGCTTGTATTCGCTCCAAAGGGTACAAGCAATGTAATTGTAAACAGGGAGGAGGGATGGAGGAGAGATGGAGGAGAGACTACCCCGCTTACAGAGCGTTGATACTATACCCTGGTGGCAGCAGCACAGACCTTTGAGCCTGCCCAGGGCCACCGGCCTCAGAACCCAAACTACCAAAACGCCTGCATGGTCAAGGCTCTGTTACCGTTCAAATGAAAGCCTTCCAAGTACATCCATTCTTTGAGAATGATATGTCCTGGTCCTCCTTTGGCCCCTTGCAATGCTGTGCTTGTGTGATTGTTAGCAAACCAATTTGAAGTTAATTACTTACAGGCCTGATGGGATAGTGCAGAGCGGAGGGTCTAGGCCCACCTCACCCAGACTTTAACCTGGATTATGATTGACTTGTCTACCGTACAGTTGGCCAAAAGTACCATCCCACTTAAAACGGCTGAGATGTTTGTTTTTCAAACAGCTCTTATGCAAAAAGAAAATTTTCATAATGTGTTTTTTTTTTTAATGGTGTTGAAATCACGTAAAATGTAAAGATCTTGTTTCTGACTGGAATTGGACTTTTAAAACAGATTTTGGCGGACAACCCAGAAGTTCATCACTATTGTTGTTTGCTCCCTGGGGTTTAAGGCCGGGTGTTTTGTGAAAGCACTTTGTGAAAACTGCTGATGTAAAAAGGGCTTTTATAAAATACATTTGAATTCGTTTTTGTAGGAGTTTTTGTAGGGAGCAGCTAATGGTACACAACATATTGGCATATGAAGAGAGAATATGAAAACTACACTACGCTAATATGAAATTATATACCAATCTGTGGTGAGAAAATAATATAATAGCAGATGATAATTACAGATAATCAGGGATAAAATGCAAAGTATATGGATTTACAGTTGAGTGTAGCATATCAAGATCCCTGATGACGAGCAAAGTTTTGGCAGAGCGTCCTGCAGCTGTTTAGTTGTTTTGTAGGAGGCTGTGGTCTTATCAGTCTGTATGGGACAGCCAGCCTGTTGCCGAGGACCACAGCACCAGGAAAGAAATTGCTGGAAACACACGCATTTTCCTACACCCTTACATCTACCGACCGTGCGAGTGCGACCAATTAACGTTTATTTGATCTGATCGTCATCGTGTTCATGGTGTAAGATATGTTGTCGGGTTGGTCTCGCTAGGTGTCTCTGATGTTACTTTATTCTGTAATTACGGACGAAAATAAGAAACTGACCATGGGTAGATGGCACCGGTAATGCTCGTTTCTCGACTTGGGTTCGGGATCACTTCCTGCAGTAACGCTTATCGAATGTTTCGAAAAATACGATTGGTTTGAAAAAAGGCCGCGGGTGGGCGATGGAAAAGGCACCACGACTCTTGCAGTTTGGTTGTCCGTCAGATATCGTCTGATTCTTGGCAGGTAAAAAACATTGTTCAGGCAGGTACAAATGATCGAAAACCTTTCTGCCATTTTGGTCCGAGTTCTGGTATTCAGTTGATTGTCTAATGTGACCTTATAATAGTCATAGATCTTCTGGTTAGCTGATTTAATAAATTTAAGGGGAGAAGCAAGTCTGCAACCACTAAGACTTCCTCGGTCCAGGGCTGCCAGCACTCGCCTGCTCTGCCTACACTCCCCCGTTAGTTAGCGTTGTCCCCTTGCACAGCAACCGGGTCTAGTGAAACCCGTTTAGACTCGTCACACTTGGATTACAACTGTTCAGGAGATCCAGATACTTCGCACTGGTGGAGAGCTCTGACCTCACTTATTAATCCACATGTCGATATTTGGATGTTACATGTGCAAACGGTTAAACTGGATTAAATTATTAATCTTACATATCAACACTGTGTGTTGCATACGGAAACAGTCGCCGTTCAAGTGGGCGCAATGTTAAACCTATGGATTTCCTTCAGACTGTTTCATTAGCCTCAGTGTTATTTAGAGGTTGACGAGGAACAAACGACTAGGAACACGCAGGTGTGGTGGAGACGGGTGCCGGATTACAAGGGAAGAAATCAATCGAACAACATTTCAAGTACTCAAACACAGAAAATGGATCAGGGGTCAAAGTGTGTGTAGTAGATCTGCTGTCATCGCAATCTACTTCCTGGTTTCATTCCAGTGGGTTGGACATTAAATCCTGCACTTGTTCAGTGTGTTAACACAAAGGAATTCGCATGGATTCCTGTTATGTTATCTGTTGAAACAATCTGGTAATGTTTATATCATTCCCATTTAAATGGGCCCTTATTTACCATTATTCTCAGGTCTTAACAAGTGGATGAGCAGATGTCCGCTAAGATCCCTGTGTTTTGGTTAAAATTCATGACAGTTGGCTTTTATGTCCTCGTATTTTCCCCCTACCCCATTCACATAGCCAAAAGTTGTTACGAAACTGCAGGCATGGTAAATTAGAGTCTGTGTATGAAAGGACTACATTCTGAAAAGACACATTTATGTTTTACTTTCGCGCTCTAAGGGGAGGACTGGCCATACTCGTTCAAGAGAAGCCATTTTGTACTGTCTCAATGCTTGTCCCTGACATCAAGATTAGGCCCCAAATATGAATATGAATCCTAATTTATCTCTAAATGAAATCGTATTTCTCATTAAAACATCTGTGGCCACCAGCTTTTGTTTTCCCTACTGGCGAGAATGTAAGGTCACGTATTGAAGTCTCATCTTATCTCTATTTTTGTAATTTACAGATTAAAAGATAATCCTTACAACAGAGCTACTGCCTGAATATTAAACATTTATCTGCATAGCTGTGATGGTGTAAAGCTCAAAATGGGCTAGCTGTCTCTACAAAGTCTACTATGATTTGTGTGTGTCTCTTGAAGTGTTGTCTAAGCTATAACCATCGGTTTTGAAGTAAAACAATGATGTGTCATTCCCAAATTGTTGAGTCTTTAGACCCTGAACACAAATAGAGTGAATATTGAAATGAGCAGCACTGGGAAAATGGCAAGTTACCCTTTACACTTTTTGGTTGAATTTAGATCTCCCAAGAACCATAGTATTCTTCGGTCTGTTTGTGAGCAGTCCGAAGATGAAATGTGTGTTTTTATTGTGGGGTTTCTCTGAGTGTATACGCTCAGTGAGTATGCTGTGGTTCTGAGGTGGAGCCTGTACCGGGGGTGAGTACCAACCGGCGATCCCTCACCCTCTTCTCGTCTGGGTGGTCATCGTGCTCCTCTCGATGATGTCAGCCCCCCCGTGACAACTGGGCCATTGTTAGCGTGTCCTGTTGCCTGTAGTGCATGTCGCAGGCCTGCATGTACACTCGTTGCCAAGAGCGTGCACGGGAACTCTTTTTCTCTCTCTCTCTCTCTTCATTTCTCCTCTTTGTTCTTTCTTTCCTTTGAGATACTGTTTTGCTGCTGGTGAGGACGGCAAGGCCTGTATGTGCCAGACAAAGGGCTTTTAAAATGCAGAGATTACATCGACTCAAAACCACAAGACAACAAACCAGTTCAGGCATGTTGGGGAAAGGGGAACAGTTACTTGTTGTACACGACAAAAAGTCAGAAGTTGGGGCCAGTGAAAACATCGCAAGACAACGGATAAGATTGAAATATGTATTTTATTAATGCCGAATTGATGGCATTGTCCAGTCCTTTTGGATGACCAGTGCCTCTTATCAGTAAAGCCCTCAAATGTATTTCACAGTCCGACAAAAATCTGTTCCTCTACTTACTTAGTTCTGCTTTTTTTCCCATATGCCATCACATGAAACAGGAAGTGTGTGTGTTTATGTGTGTGCGAATATGTGTGTCTACTAATCCTTTCCATATGGCTCTAAGCTATGTACTGTACTATAAAGGAGCCAGGCCTTACGGTGTCCTGAGAAGGCCCGCTGTCCCACACGTGGACCTTCCATAAATCCCAGGGCCATACACAGCTAATGTAAACCAGGCCAACTGTAGATCGAGAAGAGTGAGAAAGGGTGAAGGGGTTTTTTCGAGTGGGGGCTGAGAGTTTGGTCCTAATATAGACTAGACGGTGGGAGAAGGTGCTGCTCACATCCACGTCTGTGGGAGTTGGCTACGTTGGGCGCTAGGAGGTTCGAGGGCGCGTCCCGGATCAGCGGGGGGAATCACAGACCAGATGGGCCGTCTATGAGGTTCAGGAAAGCTAACAGGAAATTCTTTGGGATTTGGTCGTCAACTCATTTCACTTAGCATCCTGAATATATGTAGGCTTACTTGCCCAAAAGGTAAATGAGAAAACACTGTATCTGTATCAAAGCACCCCACCATGTTAATCCACAGAAAGACTGAGGGTGTGGAGAGGCGGGGTTTATGTGAAGCTGAGAAGCAGCGGGCTGTGTTTTATAGCTCTGATTAAAGAGGAACTGGGGCCCGGTCGGGTGTGTGTATTGTGTTGGTCTGGTGTGTTTGTACAGTAAGCATCCATGAGCGTCTGTGTCTGCAGAACCAGCGACCCCTAAGAGGGCCTGTTTTTCATTTGGGGTCTCCCAGACAACCCCGCCACCACTGCTTTTCACTTCTTTTTTTTTTTCGGGACTAAACTAAATAAAATGTGCATGTGGTTGCGGCTGCACTGGAAAAATGTTGATGTGTTAAAGAATTCCCAGCGTGGTTGCAATTTAGAACGAAGCAATTACTGAGGAGATTGGCTCCACATGGCCTGCGCAAGACTCTGCCTAACAGGGTCAGGAAGGAGCTAGCGTTCAGACTCAGCGTTTTGCGCCGCGTCGAAAATGACTCGCTTCGGGGCTCGCCGACTGATCGGCGATAACGGATTGAAAGTCGTTTGGGTAGTCTTCAATCAGACAAAATGTGTGCGCAGTGCTCAGCTACGTGGGGGCGTCACGTGTCAACGCTTTTAGAGTGCACTGAATGCCAATTTTCAAATTGGACTACAACTATGTTTGGTTTTTTAGTAACTTGTGGATCGTGTTGTGGGGAAATGTGCTCGATAGCTTTCGGTGGACATGTCATGTTGCCTCTGTATGAAAGGGATGAATGCCAGAGGGCTGTACATTACCCCGGAAATAACGGCTAACTCATCCGGACAGGGCCCAGCCTTTTCAGAGTTTATTTTTCCAAGGTGGTGTAAAGAATCAGGGTGTTTGTCTCACTTGTACCTCAACTGCCAGCAAACAACAGCATCAACACGTTAAGTTAGTGATCCAGCCACAGGCCCATCCGTCTGGTCTATCAAGAGTCCCCCTCATTTCATTTGTCCATGGAACCTTTAAAAAATCTGTCTTTAGGTATTTCTTTGTCCAACTTTGACGCTTTAGCTTGTGGATCTTATTCAGTGACGGTCATGTTTCAGCCCTTTTGACCTTGGCCATGTCTCTGGCACGTTGTACTTCTGAACACTCCAGGTAAGTTGCAGTTCCGGCCTTAATATAGCTATTATATAATATAGCTAGTTCAGGAGTGTTGCATACGCCGAAAGGCATTTCACAATTTTTGACTTAAGTGTCAGTTACATTTCTTTTTTGGCCCATTTTTCCTAAGGTCATGCCTGAATAATTATGCATACCTTGATATAAGTGTTATTCACTAAGTTTACATGGTTTGGTGTTGGACAATGTGCATAGAAATAATGACACAATCAGAATAATTACTTAATAATTATAATAACATTTATAATAATAGAACAACTTAGGTGTTACCAATGGAATATTGATCTTAATAAACTACATACTATACTGTACAGGAAAACACATCAAATAGGTCGGTAGACAGGAACTATAGGTAATGAGAGATGTCTGACCTAACCAGAACTAATCCCAATAATTTGAAGGTTATTAAAAGACACATTTGCTGCAGTGGTTGCCTTGCTAACTAGTACAGTTGCCTAGCGGAACAGCCAGATGTCGTCTCAGCAGTCTAGCAATGACAACTGAGTCATATGTATTTTGAATAATAGCTTCAAGCTGATGGCCAACACTAGAAAAAATGAAAATTACCCAGAGAGCAAAAATGGTGACACTTGCAGATGTTATTCGGTAAATATAACACGGCTTAGCCACGGCAAATAGGCCACATACTATGAATAGTATAGAGAGATAGACAAAGTAGGCTAGCAGACCTTTGACAGAAACCTAAAAGGTTTATTTGATTCATTTCTGGAGTTGCTGACGAAAGGCTTACAACTGCTTTGTTCATGGTGAGCCTTTCTTGGGTCTTTCATTGATGGGTCCTAGAGGTGTTTGAACCGCAGTGTTCATTCAATGATCAGTGAGTTAAATTCACATCAAACCCACCGACAGCAATGAATGTTTATCGCAGCCATCAGCTCCTAAAGGCGGAAGTGTCTGACCAGATGTCCGCCAAATAAGGACGGGCAGTGTGGCGCTGCAGGTTTTTTGGCATGTACTTCAGGTGTTTCTTCTAGAGGATCTTTGGGGTCAGTGCGTGACAGTGTGTGTGTGTGTGTGTTCGTTCACCTGGATGGGAACAGTTGCCCTCAGGGTACAGTCAACGGTCGATGGTTTCTGCCAGAGGTTCAAACTCACCGACAGCGTTGAATGTTCCCCGAAGGCACCGGACATTTCACCGTCTCTGTCCACGCTAGGAAGCCAACTCCCTTTATCTTATTTACTCACTGTACTTAAGTCCTTTGCTGGGTCGCTGTAGCAAATAAACAGTCCGATAAGAACGTTTTTCTGCCATGCTTAATTAATTTCTCTGAATCAACTTTCCACAGTTTCTGGTTTCAGATGGCACAATTTTCCGACGCCAACTTCATTTTTATATAGTCCAACCAGAAGGTGCAAGTACAGCAGTAGTGCTTTTATTATTGTTTGAAATGTCCCTGTTTTTGGGAAGTAGCCGTGTTAGGTGTGTTAGGTGTGCTAATGTTGATATTGTAAAAAGGCTTTTTGATGGGTAAAAATGGATTGCTAATTTGCAAGAAACAATTTGATACTCCTGTAATGACAATGCAGGCCTACAGCCACATTCATGTTTTGCTTGCTTTAGCTAAATGGCTAGCATTAGCTACATAAATACACTGCTCACTAGCCAAAACAGGCATCATATTCATCAAATGTAATTCTTGGGATATAACTGTAATGTAAATACTAGCTACATTGGTCAGAACTAGCTTGGAGGAAGCATTTAGTATTGTGTACATAGGGTTCCCAGATAGTGATGGGACACAATACTAGAGTTGAAATATAGCATGACTATAGTTCTACATACTCAGTGGAAAGAACTGAGTATGTAGAACCCCATATTAAAGAGGTCTTATGACCCAACAGGGAATTAAATCCTAGGGAATTTCTGTAAATAGTTTCTAGTGAAATCATAGTTCTGTGAATTGTTGTTTAACTAAGATTTTTTTCTCTTGCATAGCCTATGGTTATCACTTTTTTTCCAGCATTCTCTAAATAATACCACAGATCTCTTTTGTTACCAAATATTTGAACTGGCAGGTAAAAATAAGCGGGATGTAGGATGTGAAACATATTTTAACTCACCTTTTGTTTTTAAAACCTCACAGCAATTCATTGCGTCAAAATATAGTTGCATCAAACATTGTCTTAATTGTGAACTGTTTCTTTGGCAAAAGTTGTTGAAAGCCTGATATGCCTAAAAAATTCTTTCACCAAGTAACTGTTGGATGTTTTGTCTTTTTCACTGTAATCTTTTATCTGAAATGGTAACATATTTGTAACAGATGGTAATGTATATTCCCGAGCCGGCTGTTAGATTTGTTTTGCCTCTGTATGCCTCCAGACTCGCTTTTGGCTCTCTCCTTTAAATCAGGCACTCTGATCACTTATCCTGTTTGCTTGCTTCCTCCTAGCACTGGCTCTGCTGATGAGTTGAGTTAGGTACTTAGTATTGTGTCCTATGGTTGTTCCATCAAGCAATCTTAAGATGACTGCATCAAATCTTCGGTCACAATAGCTAACAGCGTCCTGCTATGTTACTAAAAAAGTGGAATGTTTCACCTGGAAAATATTGCTAAGAAAAAGTGTTTGTCTATGGTTTAATGTGTGTGTGTGTGTGTGTTTGTGATGTGTCCATCTCTTAATTTGATTGGTCATCCTTCAGGGAACCTCCCTAAGGTGTCACGTCCGACCCAGTTGCAAGTGGTGCCTTTAAAACGTTCCTTTCCTACCAGCAGCAGGAACCATCTGGAAAGACAGGGAAACAAAAAGAGAAATGCATGAATGGAACGCGCAGCTACCCGCTGTCCCCCCTCCCCCCCGCTGTCCCCCCTCCCCCCGCTGTCCCCCCTCCCCCGACGCACATCCTCACAGTTCAGGCCAAAGTACTGTAGCTGTAATCGCTGTGTGTGTTGTCATAGAACAACACATGTGTTGTACCTTTTGGCACCTCACATTGAAACGATTTCCATTGTTATATTGGGTGGTGCACGTGCGCATACATACATGCTTGCCTGCGCGCGCGCGCACACACACACACACACACTCTCACACACACACACACACACACACACGCGCGCGCTCAAGAAGAAATAATTGCCCTTCCTTTGGTGCGTGGCGGTTTAAATCATCATGTATGCCATCATTTATTATTAATATGAGTCCTCATTCTGTGTGTGTGTGTGTGTGTGTGTGTGTGTGTGTGTGTGTGTGTGTGTGTGTGTGTGTGTGTGCGTGTGTGTGTGTGGCTGAGTTTGACTGCCATTCTCGGTCTTTTGTCTTGTTTTCTGTCTCACATGAAGCAGAGGATGGGAGGGAATCTCCCAGAATGCCCTGTGGTCCTCCTTATCATGAAACCAGAAGCACCCAATGTGGCTTTCTGCGGGTGAATGTCCGTGTGTGTGTGTGTGTGTGTGTGCTTTTGTTAGCTGTTTTATACAGTCTGTTGCACGGCTGAAAAATCTAGTAAATTAAACACACACTTGTAGAAAACCGAAGGCAAAAACAAAGAGTTGAGAGATATTATTCAGATGTCCGTAATGTCATAGTAGATGCATCAACGTCCACACGTTGTTTCACTTCTATAGATTTACCTCTTTCAAACCAAATCTCAATCTTTTTATCTGCTTCTCTGATTCATAATAAAAATGTTTCCTTACACACTATCGCGTCCCCAACAACACACACACACACACACACACACACACACCGCACACACACACACGTGCACACACACACAGAAAGATCTCTGTAAGAAGTGCGCTTCTACTCAACTTCTACTACCACAGCAAGAGTCTCAGCCAGAGGACCTCCATTCCATACATCTGACCCAGTCCTCAGAGTGACAATGGAGACCGACATTGCGGTGCACATGCGGCTGTCTCCTGAAGTCAACAACAAGTTAGCCATGGCAACCAACTTCCCTCAGTGCAGCCGTGCAGGCCGGAAGGTCATCGCCGCGTTACCAAAGTCACCTCTGGCCCAGTATTGGCCTGCTCAGCCGCTGTCACCGCACCTGTTAACATGCCACTCGGCAGAACCTGGAGCTCTCTTCTCCCCACTCCTCTCTGAAAGCAGCGTGGTGACATGACACTGACCGTGCTACGCTAGCATGTTGCCGTGGAGCCGCGAGACGGCAGTCCGTCAGAATCTAGAGTACATGTTACCTGGAGGGAGGGAAGCTTGCCCGGGTTGGTGGATATGGGCCTTCGGGGAGACGAATACGGTCCGTTTCCGGCGCACGATCTACATGGCAGACTGTGGGCAGAGACCATCTGGAATGATTGGTTGAGAAAAAAACAAATCTGTGGGAGTAAACCTGCTGGGCACCCTGGACTGGATAAGTTTCTGCACGGTGTGTCTTTGTGATGTTCTGGAGGCGCAGAGGCGCCCAGTGTTTTGGTGGGTCAATAATGACACAATGATTTGTTTTGGAAAGGTTTCGGAATGTACTCTGGTTTCCCTAAAGCCCCAAAACTGTGTTCGGCCTGTTTTGGCTCATTCATTCATCGATGTGATCGTTTTCCTGCCCGTTTACTGGGTGGATGAGTGTGTCTGAATCAATTGTGACCAACGCCAGATGCCCCGTGATGTAAAGGAGGAGCCCTTGCCTGGAGACGGAGGGAGTTAGCAGCAGTCCTGAGAAACGAGAGCGAATGCCCGCCGCAAGTTGGCGGGGTTCCCTCCACCCTCTTTTTGGCAGCCAGTCCCCCTCACACCTCCCCCCCACCAGCCATCCAAACCTGGCACCCTGCCTCACACTAACAAGATTTTCATTCTTGGATCTTTTTTCTTCTCCCACAGCAAGCTCCCCGTTTCCCTCCTAAAACCACTACAGCTTCTTTCGTATTCCTTTGCATCTCCTCATTTGCATGTTTCCCAAACCGCCCTCTGCGTTGGGGTCTTAGGAAGCAAAGCTCCGCCTTTCTTTTGGAGTAGGATCGCCTCACACACGGCGGATCCATCCTTCCTGGACCTAAAGCGCTCAGGCCGGCACTGAACTCAAGACCCAGAGAGCGTTTGAACTTCGGCTGCCGGTCGGTCATGAGATAATGCAAAGGAACTTTGTGTGGAACCGCCCGACCCGACTGCTCGGTGTGAGACAGCAACAGACCCGTGGGGGGGAATAAATCAAAAGCCTTTCCATTCGGCGTATCCCGGCAGACATGCCACGCCACGCCGGGCTGCAGGAATCAACACCAGCGACTCCGCCAAAGAACTGAGTTTCTCCCCCTTTCAACTTTACGCATCAAGAACGTTTATTTCTAATCACTTCACGTAACGCATTCTAGGGATGAACGCTGTTGCAGTCCTGCCCCCGTCGAGGGTCATTTGTCAACGTGGACAGAGAGGGCGCGGAGGTAGCCAGACGCTGTCTGTACAGTTGGCTAAAAACAAATACAATAATTATCCATCGCAAACAAATCTGCTGTAACCTCTGGATTTTACCTCTGTACTGTCCCCCTAGCGACACCCTGCGTTTTCCCTGCTGACCTTGGACCACCATGACCCCATCATACGTTTTGGCCTGGACCCGAGGTCGGGAGGGAGGGGTCCGCGTGAGACGCCATCATGAAGCCTTGGAGGGGGAAGCCGCGACTTTATCTTACAGATTTCAGACCGAGAATGGTGTCGATGCGTATCTACACGGTTATCACACAGAAGCAATGTGGCACTGTCATCACCGCACTCGGAGAAATGATCCTCTGGGAATTTGATCGGCCTTGGGCCAGGAATGACCATGTCGGAAATGCATGACGTCCACTCAGCGTGGCTTACCGTCTGCTTACAGTAAGAAGTGGTGAGGCCTGGGGTTTTCGCTAAATGGGTCTGCCGATTTAACGGCTATTAAATACACGTTGATACTGTAGCACCTAGCCCATTTAAGTCCCATTTAAGTATAAGAGGAGTGAGACTCATCAGAATTTTCTCTTAATTCTCGCGGAAGCCAGGCTTTGGGATTGGTTAAGTTGACCACAAAGGAATGCTCTGCGCTATGACTGCATTCTCTGGATCTCTGACGCCCAGGCCTTTGTAATGTGTTGCACGCGCGCACACGCATACACACACACACACACACACACACACACACACACACACACACACACTCATACTCACAGAAAAGGTCAGGTTTATCAGTTGCCCTCAATTTCCTTCAAAGCCTCTATATTGTTGGAGCTTCTGAGGCTAAATCCACAATGATGGTTTAATTCCCTGACTCACTCATGTGGCGTCACCCACCACTCTATTCTTATCAAAAGCTCTTAGAGGGGGGGGGCAGCACTGGATTTGAATAATGCAGTCAGGATCCTCAGTAGTTTCAGGACATATCTCTTTGAAGTAATTCACCAGGATACTGCTACTGCCAATGTTTATTTTTTATTAATTACGTTTTATTTTATCAGGAATGTCATCTAACCAATTCTCATTTTGAGAATAGTTTATATATATATATATATATGCACACACGCACGCTTGTTTCCATAAATAAACATTAAGTTACACTAAATACAGTGGGATATCATGCACAGATCGGGATAGGGGATTCAGCAGATGCTGTTATCAAATGCTGCTGTTTATTGAAGGTGTAAAGGTGAAATTTTAGGTTTTTAAAGACAATGTCCCCATATTCAAGCAGTAGCATGATGGTGTACACTGACAGTGTACATGGGAGCACGTCTGAGGGATGCGTGAAGGACATACTTAGAAGTGCTTAGGAAGAGCTCCATAGAACAACAGAAACCCAGGAAGAAGCCTAGAGAGGATCTAGACTCTGATATTGTGCTGGCTGGAGGCTTTCGGTGGAAGGCGATTTAGGTCAGATTGTTGAGACGTTTAAAAAAGATCATGACAGAGTGTTGCTATCACCTAAAAAAGTATAAGAACCATTTTGTTTTGTGTGTGACGACTACATTGTATCTGCCAGCATCTCGTGTCTGAGGGAAACGGACCTGAATAAAAAGGCCATAAAAAACATATACACCTAACATGTATTTAAAGGTTTATTGTTTATTTGTTTTGTTTTTTTCAATTTGAATATGACTGAATACCAAGGAGAGCACTATTGGCCATCGAATACGAAGGGCTTATCTTGAGCAGGGCTTTCAGGGCGCTGCATCTCAAGTACCCACAGCTTCTGAAAGTGTTTTAAGACTTGAAGCCCTTTTTTTCTGAAACATATTCAGCAGCCTCCCTCTGCCGTGGCAATGTGAATAGGCCCACGAGAGCCCGCCACATCAAACAAAAGGTTGCTCTGTGCCCGTTTGCGATTTGCCTAATCCGCAGGTTCTAATCTCCTCAGCAGACGGTGCCCCACCATACAGCCCGACATCCAGCTGACAGTTAATCATCTCTGGGCGGCCTCCAACTGTAATAACAATAACAATAATCTTGAGAATGATTAGAACACGGAGGCGCTGGAGCTGCCTCTCTAGACCTCACCCCCGACCCGGCTGGGACTCCGGGACGGGGCTTTCCACCGCCACTGGCCGCCCTTTGGTAAAACGGAGGCGGCGGACAGTGTTGTCGCGGCAACGGGCCGACGTTTCCTTACTCGTGGGAAGTTGTTAGTGTCGACCCCGGAGGCTGCAGGCCGCTCTGCATCTCGCCCAACGCCGAGTTAGCGCTCGGTCGCTTCCTCCGGGTTCTCGGGTCCTATGGCTCAGGAAATGGAGGCAGGATCGGAGGGAGGCTGTACGCGTGCGGGCAGGGGCGGGGCGAGGGATTTGGGGGCACGGGGGGGGGGGGGTTGACGTTGTTGGTCCCTGCAGCGCTGCCAGCCTCTTCTTCTGCTTCACTGTAAATCGCAGTGATGGCCGCTGACCCAGAAGTGGCGCAGGGGAGCGCGCCTAGGGCCTGCGGGGCGTTGGAGCGGAGTGGGTGCGTTAAGCGGGCTCGTCGTCAAACGAGTAAAACAAACAAAACACAAGTGTCCGCGTTGGGCCGTTGTTAGAGCAGGACCAGACCAGGGTTACCGGTTCAAGTCCGAGGCCCGGCTGTGTACTGGATTGTGCATCCACCTCGTCTGTTCCTGGGCCAACGTCCGGGTCCATGTTTTACAGTCGGGTCCGTCAGCGTGGAGCCAACAGTGGTCTGTGTAACGGGCTCAGCGCTTCGGTCGCCATTACTTTAGCCCTTTGGCAAACTCTTCAGCGTAATGACTGCTGCCAACTGGAAAATGTGGGTTGTGCGACTTGTTTGCGCCAGTTCCTTCCTTGTCCTCTGTGTTGCGTAACGTTAGGTGTTATGGACTTGTCCAATAGCAATCCACATAAAATGCAAATTCACCCTCATCACAGCATTCCAAACTATCAGATAGAAAACATCTGCTACACCAATGAAGCCTCTGTGTTTTCTTTACAGTGCAAAATATTGTTTTAAACCCTTTTTTAACCCTGTGTCTATTTTCATAGACTGCATCTCTAGGTCATACAAACCAACGCTACAAGAAGTGGGTCTTGAATTAAACATGGAAACTGCTGTGCTTCTCCATCTCTTTTGTCCTCTCCCAGAGTCCTGCTTACACACTCACACTCTCTCTCTCTCGTTAGCCGTCACGCCAAGCATTTCTCCATCTAAAACTCCTGATTTATCGTGTGCTAATCTGTCGTGATTAGCAAGCTTTTCCCCCTTTGCCCTTATCTGTCATCCGGACGGCTGATTCTCTTACTGCCAATTAACTGCAGGCCCAGCCCCTTTTCCTGACTTCTCCACCACTTCAGATCTGGGTGGAATTCAGAAAGGCTCATTAAACCCCTGTGCTTTCCTCTACCCTTGTTTTAGGCTGGAACCCAGCGCTGCCACAAAACGTGCCAAGTGTTCCCATCCTATGCCTTCCTACCACTTCCTAGTGGACTTAGAAAGAGGCATAACACTCGCCCGCTTTCCGCAATAGGAGTGAATTGAGACGGGAAGAGGAGATTGTGACTGTGTTGAGTTTCCCCCAATCATTAAACTGCTCTCTCTCTGTCGCCCTCTCTCTCTCTTATGATAACGGCAAGGCCCCTCATTTTCCGTCAGTTGTCTGTAATAAATAGTCGTTAGACTAGTATGTCTGCTGTCAAGGTGGGTCTCTGTGCATTGCGAACACGGCATGCCCAGGGAACTCACACAGAGTTGGAGCTGTCAATCGAATCCCCAACAACCCAGTCTTAGTCCCTCCCAAGGACAGAGAGGGAAAGTGATAAGCGTGCACTTCCTCACTTAAATCCCTTTCTCATTTCACTTCCTCATTTAACTCCCTCTGCTTTCCTTCCTCTTTGAATCCATCACATTTTCTCCATTATCATTCAATGCCTTCTCATTCCAGTCAAAGTCGGATTGGGCCAAGTAGATGCTCTAGTTCTCCAGGCTGCAGATCAGAGAGACAGGGAAAAGGTGCGTATCTCTGTCTTTTTCTCTCGTTTTCCTTCACCCCCTCATTCCCCCGTCTTTATTCCCAGTCTCCCTTTCTGTCTGAGGCGTCCTACGCTCTGACTGGAGAGATCCTTTGATCCTCTGCAGAAGTAAAGGTGTATGGGAAATGAGCGGAGCCTTTGGTTGACAAATGAAAGGGTTCTGGCCCTGACAGAGCAGTTTTCCAACTGCTCACATGCAATGAAATATAGTGTGTGTGTGTGTGTGTGTGTGTGTGTGTGTGTGTGTGTGTGGTGTGTCTAGATATATATAATATCTGTGACATATTGTAAGTATTATTATTCTGATGCCATCAGTGTATTATTTGAAGAAGTAAAAACTGAGTAAAATACTGTCGTTTAGGATTTTCTTTGGTGGTCAATTTAGACTTAACCAAAAGGCATGTCTTATTTAGTAGGCAATATTGATTAATCATTTAGCATTTTTCTTTTAATTATTAAATACTCTCAGTGGGTGTGGGAGTGCCTGTTATGAGGCACCACTTTACCCCTTTAGAGTGCGTGCGTGCGCGCGTGCGTGCATGCCTATGTTCTGCTCTGGCGTTTGTTCAGCTTGGGGGTAGGTGGGCCAATATGACAGTGAGTGAAGAGTGCCTGGGAGATATGTGGGTCACTGAGGCAGATGACCCGGGGCGGTTCCCTTCCTGCAACACCACGGTTCTGCTCGCCTAATCTGCACTAATGCACAGAGAAGCGCTGCCAGACGAGACTCCATAATTGACCCGGATATTCAGTGAACAGAAAAAAAGCCTGTCAAATGGCGTGTTTTTTTTTTTTTAAACCACAGGAGCCCTTCACAACATGCAGCTCTGGAAAAAATGAAGAGACCACTGCACCTTTTTCTTTCCTTTCCAAAATAGTCAAAAAGGATGGTTTTGTGTGAGGAACAGAAGTGTTAAAATTAAGAGACCACTGCAAATCCAACGCTCCTGTTCCTCACTAAAAACTTTCCACAGCTGAATAAACAGTGAAATAAATGGAATCTGTGTAAAGTGGTTAAAGAATATACATCATCAGGAGAGATTCATTAAAATCTGGAAATCCAGTCACCTCTAAAATGTGTTGATAAAATATTCTGACGGGGAATCACGGTGGGGTTCTGTTCAAATGGGTTGGTTCAGTTATGCTAGTTTGAACAAAGTTTTGATTTGCTCTGAGAGAACCGGCATTCAGACAATACCGTCTGTCCATTTCCCACGGCTGTATGAAAATGCGGCACTGAACGAGGTGTCGCAGTGATTTGCTGCGCTACAACAAAATGGTGGGACATATTTCCCAGGACAAGGGTCCCGATGTCCGTTGGTTCCGGGGGGGGGGGAGGCTCACACGGATTTGACACTGGACAATATGTCACATCCCAAATCCACACTCCGCCTCACGTCGATCACATTCCAAACTTTAATCTGAGCGCGAGCGTTAGCTGGGTGGCGCGGTGCCTTTGACATTTCAATCCTGCTCCGGTGTGGGACGAGAACACCGCCTTTCATTTTGTCTAAATAATTTCCGCGCCTTTCTGCGAAATAGGATCCGCTACCCCTCCATCTTTTGCGTCGGTGTGTTTAGAAATTTCATGCTGACGCTGGTTCAGCTTTGCGGGTTGTTTGTCAAATAAATACAAGGCTGACCAATATTACCACTTTCACTTCATAAGATCAATAGGCTACGTTCGGCCTCAACATGCAATTTCTCCTGACATTTTCTCAACTGAATCACCTGAGGACCCATCGCCTGTGTTCGTGACTGTGCCCATCCAGGCCCTATATTTAGTTTTGTGTGTTGAGGGTTTGTCTGCTCTGTGGTGCACCAGCAGTCCTGTGGAATGCTATGAGTCACAGAGCAGGACGGGAAGGAGGCTACGGAAACAGCCTTGCGTGCTACAGCCTCTTCTGCCATGTCACCTACCCCACATCTCCACCAAACACACACACACAGACACACACAGCCAAACACACAAACACAGATCGCACGTACACACAGTATCAGCCGAAACACCTTTATAATGTAGTACAATTTCTGCCGAGCATATGGGTACTGAAAGCTGACACTCAAAAATCCCAGATTCATGACATTCGTGCACAAACACAGACATGTACGCATATATGCGCACACACACACACACACACACACACACACACACACACACGCGCGCACGCCTTCCGCCAGACACGGTCGTTCCCCCACCTCAGTCTTCCCTACAGGACATCACACCGCGCTGTAGCTCTCCACGCTAGCCAGCTAATCATCAAACCCCTCAGTGTGCCTGGATTTCCAGCGCTGTACCTGGCTTCACAAGGTTCCCTGCCCGTCTGTCCTCTGAGGCCTTCATGACACACACACATGCGCAGCGCGCACACACACACTCCACATGTCCAAGCAGGTGTCCTGCCATTCGCCACGCCTAAACATGTTTCTCCCAACGGCATTGTGGGTTGTCTTGGGGGTCACAGAATGAGGCAGAGCGCTGCAGGTGGCCACGGCAACCCCCCCCCCTCACCTCCGCAGACACACACATCTGCCTTTGTTCCAAAAGCAGGAACCTTGAACTGAGCTGACAGGCAGCAGTCTTCGGTTTGGTGCCATGGCCATTATCCCAGCAGCAATTAAGGGATTTGGCCGAGAGACAAGTTCAAGTGGTTTAAGGTCGGGCCTTTGTCCCAAATGTAAACAGTGTCTACATTTACTCTCTTGCTACATTCCCGACATTGCAGAGCTTGGAATGATGGTGTTTTGTCGCCAACGCAGCAATGTGGATAGAAAAAGAATATATCCTAAACAAATCACGTTGGGTGTAGCTGCCTGACAGTAGCTGGATGAACAGGGACAATAGTATGATAAGTTGACTGTTCTTTAGGACGGGTTGTTTTTTCAAATCTTCCTTTTTTGTGTCTTTTGCTGATGTACATTCTAGAGATTAGGGCTCAATCCGGAGCCCAACAAAGAAGGCATAGAAATTCCCTGAATGTTGTGACCAAACACGTCTGTGGTTCTTCAGAACAGAGCAGCAAAAATGGCGGATGAAAAGGAGTGAGCTGAATGAGGAGCCACACGGCGAGTCCCGGCGACGACATGGAGAGGATCTTGGGAGGAAGGAGGTGGTCAGTGACCCCTCCACCCCCCGTTTGTTTTTGAGTGTTTTGCTGTTCTAGCACCTGAGATCTTTAATGACCGTGTCATTGGCAGAGGAGGTGACAGACAGCTTCTGGGGCTTTATGTTCTTTCTCTTCTCTCCTTCCTCTTCCCTCTCTCCCTCATTCTCTCTATCTCCCTCGCTCATTCTCTCTCTCCTCGCTCCTCACACGTTTATTTACTGCACCAAATTGGCTGAGAAGAGGCCCCCAGGGGAAGGTACAGACATGTTTCCATGGTCTGTTCCTTTTTTCTCTCTCCCTCTTTCTTCCTCCTCTCCCTCCTTTTTCCTCTCTTTTCCTGGGAGCC
>JACXGJ010010914.1:0-20894 GCA_016801105.1 Esox niger | reverse complement strand
TTACCGCGAAACACCCAGGGTGAGCTAGGCCTTTACCGCGAAACACCCAGGGTGAGCTAGGCCTTTACCGCGAAACACCCAGGGTGAGCTAGGCCTTTACCGCGAAACACCCAGGGTGAGCTAGGCCTTTACCGCGAAACACCCAGGGTGAGCTAGGCCTTTACCGCGAAACACCCAGGGTGAGCTAGGCCTTTACCGCCAGGTCAACAGGGAGACAGCCCCTGATTTTACCTGAAGTCTAGCACTGTCTACAGGCAAGTGATAGGAGACAGTCCACATGTACACTGCTAGGATGATTCAACACTAATGAAGAAAAATCTGATCGACCTTCATAATCTGATCACCTCCGCTTTCCGATTTCAGTCCACGCGGACAAAAGCCAGATGCTCGCAAAGGAAGGATCCAGTAAACGTGAACAATGAGTCTGACTGGGAGAAAGTGACGGGCAGAACAGCCGGATATAATCAGCCTTCTCAAGCAGCCTGACTGACGGTCTACTGAACGGCACCAGTCCGGTGACACCGGCTCTGAACAAGCTGGCGGCAGATCACCTTCATGTGTCCTACTGCAGAGCTGACTGGGTTCATGGCAGAGTAGGCAGATTCATGACAGCTGCAGAGGGGTGCCGTAGAATTGATAACAGAACTTACACAGGCCGTCCCAGAGGATTCAGAAAGAGCATTCTGTTTGGACTGCAGCAATTCCAGATCCTGATCATGTGAGCAAATGAGACTGAAGCTGAAGGAATCAAGTTTAATCAAAGGCTATTATAGGGAGAATGAAGAACACTGAGTCGCTGAGAAAGGACATCTTCACAGGCTGATCAGATGTGTCAGGACATTCAACAATCAGAAACGGTTGTAGTGTTTCAAATTCAAACATATGTGCACTTTGTAATGTAATGTGTCAGTATGGTAACAATAATTGATGCCTTTGTGATTGGCTGATTGCTGGATCACACTAGCTGTGGGTGGATATCGTTGCCCCTGTCCCACACAGCCATTGGACCGGTCTCAATGTTCCTAATGCCCAAGACACTGCAGGACAGCCAAGCTCACTAAGCCTGACAGGAGCCCTACATCCTTTTCGATAGTGTTCCCATCCTCAAATGGTGTCAGTACTAGTTTTTACACATTCTCTAAGCTTGCTGGCCAGCTCATCTTCAAGAATGTGAAACAATGGCTGCCTCCAATGGCCCCTAATTACAAGAAGAGCCAGAAATCGCTAGGAATTCTAGACATTGTGGTTTGATAACAACCAGGAAATGTAGATTGTCCATTCCTACCAGCACAATGTAGACACCTGTATTTGAGTTACGTAAGAAAATTCATAATTATAATAGCGCACATCACAAGTTAACACCATACTGAAGCATAAATATAGATCAACAGAGTTTTGGTGATGTAACCCTTTAAGATGGCTTTTTCCCGCATTATAAAAAGTTCAAAGTAATTTTAGTTCCTGTCAAAAGTTCTGGTGACATGTACTCAAATAAAATTGATATTAAAACAGCAGGAATTTCAACACTGGACTTGAATCAAGATAAAGCTGTAGCCACGTCGGGTAGCGGGCATCCCTAAAACGAGATAAAGTTGTAGCCACTTCGGGAAGCGGGCATACCTAAAACAAGATAAAGCTGTAGCCACGTCGGGAAGCGGGCATACCTAAAACGAGATAAAGCTGTAGCCACGTCGGGAAGCTGGCATCCCTAAAACGAGATAAAGCTGTAGCCACGTCGGGAACCTAAAACAAGATAGAGCAGTAGCCACGTCGGGAACCTAAAACAAGATAAAGCTGTAGCCACGTTGGGAACCTAAAACAAGATAAAGCTGTAGCCACGTTGGGAACCTAAAACGAGATAAAGCTGTAACCACGTCGGGAAGTGGGCATAACTAAAACAAGATAAAGCTGTAGCCACGTCGTGAACCTAAAACAAGATAAAGCTGTAGCCACGTTGGGAACCTAAAACGAGATAAAGCTGTAGCCACGTCGGGAAGTGGGCATAACTAAAACAAGACAAAGCTGTAGCCACGTCGTGAACCTAAAACAAGATAAAGCAGTAGCCACATCGGGAACCAAAAACAAGATAAAGCAGTAGTCACATTGGGAACCGGGTATACCTAAAACAAGGCAGCGTCCGGCAAATATTCATAAGAACAATATATATCTACTCTCTACCTCAGTGTAAAGAGGCCCTGTGGACTCAATATATTGTTCCGGACTGTAAACACAAGTACAGGCAGCATTGCTTCACCAAATTCTAATAAGAAAAGGGCACCATCGTTTCATTGAATGCACACACCTCAGTGAGTCATAACTGTGAGAGTAAATGTCACAAACAGATATAATAAATGGTTCCTGAAGGACAATGCAATTCACATCTTCTATAATACTATCCATGGGGACAGAATACAAGTCAAAGTCCAGTCAAGGGGAGACCCCATAACGGCTTTAGAATACATCTATCAAACATACACACCTTCATGAAAACAGGGGAATATTGACCTTACAGGAGGATGTGTACAGTGAACATATTGTTTTTGGCAATAAACTACGTCCATAGGAAAGAACAACTATGTTTCAGCGACAAAACTGTTTAATTAACCACGGCTGGAATCAATGGGCCTCATTCCCCAATAATTTTCCTTAGGTTGTTCTTAAATTTGTTCTTGAGAAATGTCCCAAGAAAATCTACGTCAGATTTACGACGTGTTGTTAAACCGCAGAATTGTTCGCACCTATGTTATAATAATGAAACCCATTGTCTTTGTCAGTTGAAAGCGTGGGCAAATTCCTCCTAATTTATTAGCATAGGTGTTCCACCTATTAACCCACATAGAAGGGCATGAGACTGCAGGGCTGTGTGTACACGGAGAAATATATCTAGTAGCCACTATATAGAATGCCACTATATAGAATGGCTGATTAGTATGCGAGATTAGCACGTCACAAAATATTATACCCTGAAAATAGTAGCCAAAAGTTCACGGAAGGTCAATTATTTCTGGTGGAGTTTCATGCATTCCATGCTTCTTGGGGTATAGACCAAACCGCTTGTGCAATAAAAGAGGTGAGTTCTCCACGATTCTCTCGACTTTACACTTGACGAAAAAGGCAGTTATCGTCACCTATATAGTTATTGCATCAATGTCATTCACACATGAAAGAAAATCAAACGTTTTTATGCCATGAAAGGAAATAGCATTGGCAGAGTACGGTTCGTCTTCAGTCTCGCTGCTAGCACGGGCTCAATGCTTATGACTATTCCAAGTAGTAAGATACTAGTCTTACTAGCGTGTAACCTATTAAAACAGCCAGTAGCAAAAGTGATTCACAGATGCTATAAGACATGTTTGTAAGTTTAACACAATACTTATTGCCTTCTACCTGTATATCTAAACTTTGCGCGATGTTAACACGTGAAAAAATGTAGAATTGAAAAAAACGCAAAAACTAGATATTTGGCAAACATATCAGCACTGAAATGTATGTAAGTGTGCTTGCGTGTGCATGGATTGTGATCTTACCTAAGAACAAATCCCAATAAAGAAAACAATGGTGAATGTCGGAATCTTCGTGGAAACTGCGCAAGTGGGTTTTAGGAAAGATTTTAAGAATGCTTGGTGAATGAGTCCCAAGGAAAGTGGAAATGTTCTTCCAAGAACAAATAACATGGGCAGATAAACCTTAGATGTAAATGAGATTGAGAACTGATGTATTTGGGAACAATCTTTTCTGTTATCATCTCAACTAAAGACATGAGCAAAACATATAACTGCAACTGATTTTAGAAAATACTGAAATAACCCACCAAGATCAGGTGAAACTAACAGAACGAAAGATGAACTGTGCCATTTAGTGAGTTTTTATATATCAGATTAATCGAATTAGTAATCCATGATCAAAATAGTTGACAGTTGCAGCTCTAACAGAAATCAAATCAACAGAATGGATAGTTGCGTGAATGGGACTCCCATCGTGTTGTTTTCACTATATTTCTATGCCTACCCATCTGAAATACGGAGTCTGAAGGTATGGTATTTAAATATATAGCAATGCCATATAATGGGACCATCGGATCCTACACAGGGCATATCCCCCACTGAATTTGAAACACTGCCAACAAAGTGGACTTCACGTTACATACATTTTGCTATAACAAACGACCACCAAATAATACGGCACACTAGTGTTAAATCAACACTACCCGGCTAGCTAAATACTGTTTTTTTGTTGACACAACGAGCAAGCTAGCTGGCTAATACTAAGGAACAGTATATGTTATATATTCAGCACAGGCACTGAACATTAGTTAGGCAACTAGTCATCTAGTTCCAGTTCGATAAACACTGTCAAGCTACTGCTGTAATTAGGTAGTTACATTTCAGTACAGTAGCTAGTAAATAAACATAACCGAGTAGCTAACTAGCGACTGTACTGAAGCTAGGTTACATACATATCGAGGTGATGTTTTAAATGGCAAGGAGTTACTGTAGCTAGGTACATAACGACTACTACTAGCTAGTTCATTTGACATCTTTGATATGTAACGACAGCTAAAGTACTGTAACGTTACCAAAAAGCTGCAGTACTGTACTGTGATGATAACTATTAGTACAATGGCTAGTAAGATGGTTATGTTTTTAGATACAAATATAATAAAATGTTCATGTCTACCTCGCGGTCCTTCAATCCTAAGAGTAGCACTTCTTCCATCAAAGTGAGTCGAGTTTCTTTGGAGTCTCCCTTGTCCTCTTCCTCTTGTTCTTCCCCGCGGCGGAGCTCGAAGTCCTCATCCCCAGACCCTCTGTCTTTGTCGGCGGCGGCGCTACGAGAGGCCTCGGTCCGCCTCTGCACTAGGCCCGAGCTCCGTTGTGTCAAGGAAGTCATGTCTACAAGTCCAAACACGATGAAAGACTAAACCCCTCGCCTCGGACTCTCACTGCCCGAGTTTTTCACCCCGTCTAATGCGCCCGATACATACAGCTACGGACACCAGCGGATGTTTTAGCCCTGGTGTTGTCAACTACACAACAACAAATGTAGCCACCGAACATAGAAGCAATATTTCTGCGTTTTCCACCGCCTCGTCCACTAGTAGTTTACCCAATATGGCGGCAAGCGATGACGAGAGCAGTGGATGTGGCATTTGAGTCGAGCTCAGCTCCTGCGTCCCACAGGTAAAGCAAGGGGAGGAGACAACTAGAGATGGACAGGTTACGATTTGGCCGACGACACGACAGTCATCAAAATAAAATGTGAAGCTTTCATGTGTGACAATTTTCCTTCCGGCAGCGACAAACATACATGTGTAATATACAGGTATGTCCTTAGGGCAACACACATTAGTTTCATTGAGAATGATCCTTGATACATGCGAGTTGACAGACAGACCTATTCAGAATATTTGTTTACCAAGCTAATTAGCTTGGAAAAAACTTCTGATTTGGAAAGATCAAATGTTATTATATTGAAAACAACACTCGTGAAAATATATCTTAATTGATAACCCTTTGTATACCTCCCAAATATGGTCTCACTTGTTAACGCCATTAAGTACACTAGACATGATGCGACTGGATATGTTCCTGAAAGTCTTTATAACAGACCTTACCTTCCACGTGTTTTCCAAAACGTCTAAACATTTTACCCAGAAAGGCTTGCATGTAATAATGTGCGTGAAATCTCCTGCAGTAAGCCCGAAGACAGCACATTGTTTTCATTGCTTGGCTCACGCCAACGAACGCTTTGCAAAGTAGCCTTAAGCTTGATCCTGTGGTGCCAATAAGGCATTTTAAATGTTTAGCAAATTACCTATTTTTTGTTCTTAATGTGTATTTTAAGATATATATCGATCTCTATCTATTTTTATTGCTTAAATAGGACAACTGCAAGAGGCTTAGGTCATTTTGATTTCACTTTCTAAATGAAGGTAAATGTTATTCAGATGCATCACCATTTAATGATATCACCTTGAGCTTTCCAGGCTCTGCTCCAGGATACAGGCTGTCATCTTTAGAGAACGTCAGGAAAACTGTACGGAGGGTAGTTGACTCCTGTATTGGCCGATTACAGGTCCAGCTATTCTGTCATGTAGCACTGCAGTTCTACTAATCTTGAGATGCCATGCAGGACTAATCCTGATCAGATTACCTTCCTGTCTTACTCCACACATTCATTCTCAAAGCTCAGCAGATGCAGCTCTGTCAAAGGTTTCCTGTTTGTCCCTTGTTCCAGATAATCCTGGTAAACTATGTTGAGATTCTAAAGTATATTCTTAACTGGAACAACAGCATAGCAGTAGTAGCAGTTTGATAGCAGTAGTCTTGTGAAATTAATTGTTTTGTATTTTAATCTGAAACAAGACAGACAAGACAATACAGCATTGTTCATTTCATAAAACAATCTTTAATTACAAAATCAACAGCAGTAGAACCAAATTATGATTGGGTTTATCAGTGTATAGATACACTGGTCATCTGACAAAGGACATATATTTTTAAAGTGTCCGACTGGATTACAGTGTCCCATCAGGTATGTGACAACAACAATGGTTTCTGACATCAATAGTGCAACAAGAAAAAAACATTAGGAAATACAAAGTGACAATTAGTAGCAAATATGATCAATTGCATTTTGTTTTCAGTATTCAGTGTTCTCTGATTTTTAAGGCAAATGAATTCAAGTAGGTTAGCAGTTCTGTTCTATTATCTGTAAGATAATATATCCTGTCTTAATAGCTTTATAACCATATGAACTGTGGCCGCAGGTCATGTCCGACCGCTTCCATACAAGAGAGGTTATACACATTAAATGTATTTGATTGTAAAATGCATGCATTCAACCTGGAAATCAAAAAAAAAAGTCAACACCATCAGTTGGGCTGAAACAAAACTGTTAAACCAGGGACCAATTATCAAATTTTGATTAAATTATAATTTTCCCCAAAAATAAATAAAGGCTGACCATGAACATATACTGTCACTACATGCAGTTCACAGCCACTTGTTTTCCTGGGCTGATCTCACTCAAGCTCAGTGGCCAGATGCTAAGTGTGATTCTTTGGAGACCCATATCCTGCAAATAAACTCAACCATCAACCTAACAACCAACCCTCAATCCCAGCTTCTCTGCAGGAAAATGAAGAGACAACCTCTGAAGTAAATATGGCAACAATTCGATTTTAACTCCTCCATTTCTAATTGGCTACTTAAACCGTGCAAAAGATCTACACTAAGTTTGAAAAATACACGTACAAATATCAAAACCAACAGTTTGGGATCAAGCATCAAGCAATTCTTTGAAAGCACACTACGTTAAGCAACCCTACCACAGACGTAAGCGTTTTACACTTTAACTTACTATGTAAATAGTAGGACTTACCAATATTCCCACAACATAATTCCTTCTGTGTGGGCTTGTCTAATGCTTCTTCCTGACAAGTCAAAGTATAACTTCTTCCTGTCACCATCAGAGGGCTCCACATTACAATAATAACCAAACATTTCCTGACAAGAGGAAATCCTCACACTAGCTTAGAGCAATCCAGTCTTCAAATACAGAATCATACAAATAGCCTGTTTCTTATTCATGTATTCACACAATAACATATTCAACACAATGAAAACAAAAACAAAATACAATGTAGCAACATTTAACACAATCTATACATCTCATAATAACAGGAGAAACATGAGTAGGCAATGACTCAATATGTTCAGCAGGGTTGTAACTGAATTAATGGAATGTATGTGAATGAGAGACTAAATGGATTAAACAAATGGACGGTAACCTGACATGTTTGGTCTCCGGGTCATTCAATTACCAGAAGTCCAGCAAGGATATTAGCTTTAAATTCCCATCCAGAGTTTAAGAATAAAAAAAGCATAAAAAGTGAAAGGTAAAGAAATAAGCGCCCTTTCTGCAGTATAAAAACACATAAGACGGACTCAAGGCTTCTTATAAACATATATTTTGGTTCCGTTTCACATCGCTTCATATATGGTTCATTATTGCAAAGCAGCATGAGAGGTTGGCTACTAACCAATTAAACAACCTCAGGTTAATAGGAAGACTATTTAATGACTTCCACAGCGTGAAGTGTCCCTGTGGTCAACTAGGGGAGTATCTGTTAATGATAATAGCTTTTAGCCAACACAGTGGGCTCTGTTGGGTCCATATTAAGCCTGAACACTAAAGTTAAGCGACTTGCCAAAGCTATAACTCCAACAAAGCTTAGCGGAAGCCTCTTGACCTGGATTATCTCACAGCTTTGTCCTGAACACACGAACAGGACCAGTCTGCATCACTAAAACATTGAATTGCATTTCCTGCACAGATGAGTTTTGAATTCTACCGGTACAGTTTGTGTTATGTCTTTGCAACAGGAAATATTAAATCATAGGTAGTCTAAAGAGAATAGGGAACTTAGTTTTGGCCTGTTTTCTTGTTTGGCAGGATTGTGATGGTCATCAGGGCTACACTGGTCCTCCACAACACCCCAGGTCAAACACTTCAGTCAGCAGTGTACAGTAGCCTAACTGAGACCTGGACAACTGACATTCCCCTCAGACCCACGCTCCCCCCTCAGGCCCAACGCTCCCCCTCAGGCCCCCCTCAGATCCCGGGTTCCCCTCAGGCCCACGCTCCCCCTCCGATCCCCGGTTCCCCTCAGGCCCACGCTCCCCCTCAGATCCCCAGTTCCCCTCAGACCACCGCTCCCCCTCAGACCACAGTCTCCGGTTCACTGCCGTCATCCTCCCTGCTGGCCAGGTCTCCTGCCACTCCACTCATCATGAGGCTCTGTAACATGCTCGTCGGTATCGCCGGCTTGAACGACCAGTTCCTCGACGTCACGAAAGGGAAGGACGAAGACAGCCTCACGGAAGACCTGGCCAAGTTCTCCGGTGCCATCTTGGCCCTTGTCCTTGCTATCGCCCCCCGGTGGTTGGAAGTCACAGTGCGGGTATGCCTGTCCAGCTCACTCCGCAGCTCCTGGACCTCCGCCAGCAGTTCTGATACTTTACTGAGCATAGCCACCGGACCCCCTCCCAGGATCTGGACATCATGGATCCAACGCAGGTACCTTTCATAGAAACACAACTGGGATGGTCAATTCGCATTCCCGCGACATTACTAAAATGATCGACATTCTACTGATCAAATAATAAACTGTAAATAAAACAATTATCTCATGGATGTTTCGGTTTCATATCTAGTCTTTTTGGTATGTTTCACATTCGAACCTTTAAACTCTCTCAACTACTACAGGTTTGGATGTTAGTGGCCTGATTGCATGAATTCTTTATCAGTTGATTATCTAAAACAGTATAAAATGCCTTGAAGGTCCCTGTGTGTCAGGAAGCGGGAGTCCTGGGGTACCTCTGCATCCAGACCCGAATGGAGGGCCCGTCCAGGCAGGGCAGCAACATGCCGTGGTAGTCCACGGGTTTGGCCTGCCAGGCCTCGTAGAACTCCTTGGTGGAGGTCATGGGTGGGAAGTCAGAGCAGGGAGACAGCATCCAGCGGCTGATACGCTTCACCCCCAGGATCTTCTTCAGGCTATCCGCCTCGTCCTTGAAGAAGCCCTTCTTGGGGGGGGTCTTGAAGGCCGAGCTGGGCAGGGACAGCTGACGCTGATGCTGGCGAGGGGAAGACAGGAGAGACATGGAGATGACCTGGTTTGGTCAGCCTGCAGCTTGGACTAAATAAATACAGTAACATCAAAATCAGCTGAATGAAGCTGTTCTCAGTCTGTTGAGCTGACAGAGAGAAAGTGAAAGAGAGGGATGCAAATGAATGAGAAAAAAACGTAAAAACGAACAGAGACAAACTAATGAGAGCCAGAGACAAAATGGCTGAATGTGACTATCAAAAATTATGAAAAGATAATATTATGAATAAAGTATCAGAATAACTATGCATTAATTCAGTCAGACATATTACAGATGAACATATAGAGGCAGAGAGATTTTCTTTTACCTTAGGCCTGTGTGATTTCCTCTGAGACCGGTCCTGTTTGGTCTTCAGGGCATACAAAGGGTTAGTGAAGAGATCCTGAGCCCTGCAGTCAAACTGCACTGACCAGTCCCACACGCTGGGGCAGTTCAACGGGCCTCTCTGTGAGCTGGGTGAGTCCGCCTGCCAAGACAAACAAGCACAGTCTGACTGGGTGTGTTGAGAACGGGTGGGTGGGGGTGTTCCAAACAACCTACACACTCTGCTATCAGCTCATTGTAATGGCCTGAATGGAATGAATGAAACCGTAGCTCGTGAACTGTATGTCACTGCTCCTTTCGAATCCAATGACAAAGTGGCAGTGTTGAAAGGTCAGCCTGAATTACAGCGGTGGTTTGTTACCACCTCATCCTCCTCCAGTCATTACACTAAGCCGGTCACCAGACCCGACGCCCGTCTCCCATGGTTACAGCAGGAAAGTAACCGTGCTGGAGAGAGGGTTTGTTTGTTTACACAATGGGCAGGTGTCCACTGGTTCTGTCAGTTACCGCTGTCCATTCATTCGGACGGTGTGTCCTCTCCCTGATAATTGTAGCAAATACAGCTCCGGAAAAATAAAATTTCCAGTGCAGCAACTTTTTTCCTTTCCCAAAAAAAATCGAAAAGGAACGTTTTGAGTGAGGAACAGAAGGTTTAAAATGAAGAAACCACTGCATTTTTAATGCTTCTGTTCCTCACTCAAAACCTTTCATTTTGATTTTCATGGAAAGGAAAGAAAAGGGTGCAGTGGTCTCTTCATTTTTTCCAGAGCTGTAGCTGGATGTGACAGTCACCCTCTGTCCCGCTTTTGCCTGTCTTCTGAGGACAGACTAAAGTTGCTGTTCACTCCCTGGATGGGAGATCAGATGCTGGTGGACAGGGTGCTGGGGGGCCAGTAGGAGGCACTCTATCTGGTCTGTAGATCAAAACCCAACGCCCCTGGACCATCATATTAACACAGCCACCTAATAATCCCCTCCGATTGGCTCAAACACTTTACTCCCAATTGTGTAAACAAACTGTAGTAAGGTACTGTTAGGGGTATGTCTGGCTGAGAGCATCAGCTAAACCACTCAAATTCTAAAACGATCGTCTAGCAGCCACGTTAAATATCGATGCTTTACACTCAGACTTGCAACTAAAAAGCCCCAAATTTAACATACATACAAATGAATGTAGAGAACATGCTATGATAACAATAAATACATCCTATATAAATGTTTTGATATCCCTTACTGTGGCACTCTGGCAACTGGGGTCACAGCCATTACATCCGAGATTCATTATAACAACAGAGACTGGGGTCACAGCCATGAGATCCGAGATTCATTATAACAACAGAGACTGGGGTCACAGCCATGAGATCCGAGATTCATTATAACAACAGAGACTGAGGTCACAGCCATGAGATCCGAGATTCATTATAACAACAGAGACTGGGGTCACAGCCATGAGATCAGAGAATCATTATAACAACAGAGACTGGGGTCACAGGCATGAGATCCGAGATTCATTATAACAACAGAGACTGAGGTCACAGCCATGAGATCAGAGATTCATTGTAACAACGGAGACTGGGGTCACAGGCATGAGATCCGAGATTCACTGTAACAACGGTTCACCCAGAGCTGTATCCATTACCCTGAGAACACTAGCCCTGTGGCTGTCGTTGTTGAAGAGGAAGGTGGCGAAGACCGGAACGTGGACGCTATCAGACAGAACAGTCAGATATGTCTCTGAGAACTGGAACGCCGGACCGTGCTGCTGGTGAAGCTGCCACACACACTCCAGGAAGAGAAGAAACACAGGGGACTGGCTCTGAGAGGAGGGGGAGAAGAGGGGAAGGAGAGGGGCGGTTCTCAATTTTATTTCCTCGATTGTGGACATCCTCCTCTCATCATCCAAGGCAGTAGTTCCAGGGGCATTTACATGAATGTCATCCGTTTACCAGACAGAAAAACAGGTCTGAACAGGGTCCTACCTCCACCTTCTCCTTGAGTCGCAGATGGTTGGAGCGGTCGAGGAACGCATGTCCCCCTGCCACCCACTCCTTCTGTACCAGGCTCTGGAAGCCCAGCAGGGTTCTGTAGTGTGGGTCCAACATCAACTGGACCAGGCTGGATATGACACAACACAGGTCTGAACCACTCTCCTCTGCAGCAGAACACAATCAGGAGAACATAGCTTAAACAAAAAGCCGGACAAAGGACATATTCCTCCTAAACTGTCAAACAGGACAGAGGACATATTCCTCGTACGTTGATGCCATTCCTGACAACTATGAAAACACATGCAAGGACAACAGACCAGCTGAAACACGGAACTAATCTTCATCTAGTATTTCCACTGATCTCCAGGAAGTCCATGCATCCTTCTAGAGCAGATGTTTCTAAATGCAAATATTCATTAAATATCAGAGGATCTGTGGCCAACCCTCGACAAACAGAATACAACCTTGATCAAACAAGTGTTGTTTTTATTCTTCCAAACTGCCCGTCCCTCGTTGTGGTTGACTAAAATGGGAGGTAGCTGACCAACATCATAGATCCCAGCCACCCAGGCTATAGTTCACATTGCTGCCATATAGTAGACACACCAAATCATTGGAGGACACGCTTCCAGACTCCCAGTGTTTTCCCTCAGGCCATAAGGCTCCTCAACCAGCAACACTAATCCATGAACAAACTGATGACACATGAACTTTCCGGATGCTCTGATGTCCTTTCAGGTACTTAAAGGGCAACAGAATATTGTACCAAACATATCTACCAAACATAGACATAAAAGAGTCATATTGCACCTATAATATTCAATACTTCTACCGATATTGTTCATATTTCCGATCCTACTCTTTTTAAAACTCTGCTAGTTTACACTGTTATGTATATTATTGCTATATTTTTGCTTTATACATTTCGAAATTGTTACTACATAGGTTTTGGGGGCCACGTCACAAGAGTTGAATTGTGCAGGATCATGTGGTGTTATGCAGGGCTTTTGATAAATAAACCCATGAACTTTGAACTTGAAAATAATTTGTTTTCGAGGACTGAACAAACCCCACATACTTACCCATGATGAGAACATTGGTGTTTTCCTTCTCCAGACACTCCACAACTTCCACAGCCTTCAGGAGACACTGTCTGAAACACAGGACGACACATTGAAACAGCACAGAGGCAAAGCTGTTCATGTTACTCATAACACAAAGCCTTATTCACTGGAACCGAGATCAGATCTCACCGGATCATGTCCAGCCACCCACAGTTTTCCAGTGAGGAGAACCATTTCATATCAGACATCCAGAACTCTGTCGTATTGTCTGTGGAGGAGTAAAACAAGACACGTGTATATAATTACACACAAAATCATGTGAAATCATCTACAACCATCATGATAATATGATTATGAAACAATATAACTGTGAAGAGGCGTGATTGGCCGACATTGTGTTCCATGACGGTGTGGGGGGAGGGTCATCGGGTCTCACCAATGAGGAAGAACTGTTTGAACTTGTTGTAAGACAGCTGGATGTCCTGAATTGTGGGCAGGGTGTCGGAGAGGTCTTCTGTCTTCACAGAGTACAGGTGGTTGTGGGCCACCGCTGTCAACATCCTGCAGCAAAGATCAAAGACACAGAGAAGGTCAAAGTACCACACAGATGTGGCTGTGAGTTTGGGTTCTAAGCCATGAAGCTGGTCCACATTCATTCATGTTTTTCTACAGCTTGTTCATATCACTTATTGTGCTTAAACTATTTTTAAAAATGCATGTGCTTAAAATACGAGCCGGGACCTAATCACTGGGGTTTGTGTTGCCTCTTCACCAGGCGAAAATGGGTTGTATTTTTCCCAAAACTACTCTTGGTGTTAGGCCTTGTGGATCTTTTGTTCATCAGTTCATCTGGTTGCCATTTGTTTACCAATTTTCTTTTTGTATGCTACTATTCTTTCCATTAGTACAGTTATGGTTACATACTCTCCACCTCTCTACACCATATTTTGAGTTTAGTTAATTTGCCAAAAGAGAAAAAAACACAAGATGAATTTAATTAATAGCATTGTAATAATTTTTTCATCAAAGCTCCTATACAAATCGTGACGATATTGTCATCGGCCACGATAATGGCGTGGTGAAAATCTGACATGACGACCCCCAACACGTCCCCTGGGGGGGTATGGGATCTGATTTCTGCATCTTACTTGTCTGTGTATATCTGGGAGACGCTGTCCTCCTGTGTTATTGGCAGGGAAGCAGTTTTAAACAGGGCACAGCCACTATGATGGGACCAGCACCACATCTGCAGAAACAATAGATGAGAACACCTCATACAATATAGCAACACAGTAATAATGTCTGTCCTAGTAATGTAACATAATAAAAGTTTACTAACATATCATTTAAAAAAAAAATTTGCGTAGTTAAAATCCTATTGTTTTTATTGGCACAAGTAAATGAAAGACAAATGGGAAGGTCACTAGAAAACATATCAGGCCTACCGGTAATCCGTTCCCCTGGAATCTGACCAAATCCTCATCCGTCACATTTAGAGGGACAATAAAAAATTGGGGCAACCTGTATGGAAATAATGAGAATATTGGGGCAACCTGTACGGAAATAATGAGAATATCGGGGCAACCTGTATGGAAATAATGAGAATATCGGGGCAACCTGTATGGAAATAATGAGAATATCGGGGCAACCTGTATGGAAATAATGAGAATATCGGGGCAACCTGTATGGAAATAATGAGAATATTGGGGCAACCTGTACGGAAATAATGAGAATATTGGGGCAACCTGTACGGAAATAATGAGAATATTTTGTTCACTCACATCATCTCAAAGATGCAGTCTGTAATTTTTTTGCTAATGGTTTTAAGTGGCTCAATGTTACACATACTGCTAAAAATATAAGGTTAAATCACAAATGTAAATCACAAATGTCCCAGACCGTATAATTAAATTAGACTGAAGACTTCAACCAACACTGTTAATATACTGAATACCCAGCAAATCATCACTGTCTGATGAAAACAGTGTGAGTGAACGGCATCCTGGGGACTGGCATTCAGACTGCGGAGTAGCGTAGAGCTAATTAAATTCACTCATTATCATTAACGTCAATCTCTGTCTCTACCGTGCATAAGCGCCCTCAGGCTGGGGACCCGTTCTATTTGTGGTTAAAAAAATCTGTGTCAAATGCGGAAATTGTAATTATTCTCAATTTCCTGAAAAGTTAGTTTTTCATACCAAATCAAGTATAATTTTGCACTTATTTTTCACAAATTGTCTTACTTTTGGGAGAGCTCAAAGTTGCTATTCTCGGTGACCAGTCGGCAGTTTCCTTTAGTTCTCTTCATGTCCTGTGTCCAGTCCTCTGGACAGTCAAACAACAATGTCCGCTCTTTCCTCTGCATCTCTACAAAACACAGCATTGGGGTCAATAGATGAGGACCTTAGGTAGCTCTTCATGACAATGTTGTTTTGGTAAAAGACACATGTTAAACAACTTCTAGTGACAAGAAGATAGCGAAAGGATATACACTTCTTAGCCTAGAGTTAGCAAGTGAATGAAAGTGAACTAATTCAAGGGAAAATGTAATATATTTACTGGCTTAATTTTACCTCCGGAAAAATTATGTGGCCACAAAAAACGACATAAAGTTCAGCTGTGGAATTGAAAGGCCTTTGAGAGTACAGAAAACGGTAAGTTGAGCAAATATCATACAGTTGGCTAGCTTTCCTAACTAGCTTCTCTAGACTCTTCCATCCAATAATCTCCGTGTTGTGTCGATTAAGTCTTCTAGCTCTGTAGTTTTGCGTATCAACCACACGGCTTCTTCCATACACGCTGTCGCTTATTTTATGTCACACGAACGGTCATTGATCGGATGCTACAAGAGAACACTATTTCCATCGCACGTTATGTAGTAGCGCTCATGTGGTATCGGTAGGTTTTAGGAACATGTATTTCGGTTAACCGAATGCTATTTGGATAGTAAAATATGGTCCAATATGGTCCAATGCACTGTCTGTCTATCTCCCTCCCTGTCTGTTAATACGGTCTGTCTCTCTTTCCCCATGTCAATACAGGTCATCGGTTTGACCATCCGGCCGTCTGTTCTAATAACCAGTCTGTGATAGCAATAGGGGTCCCTGTGGCTTCAACACAGTGTCCTCCAGACAGACAAAGGCCCCATTGAGTCCCCCGTGACAGTGACAGCGGGCCCCTGCAGGCGTCCTTTCACACCACTAACAGCTCGCTGATGGTTGTCCAACACGCTGCAGGTGACATATTGAGGCTGGTGGGTAACCAGGGTAACGCCATACCCTGTCACAGGAAGCTACACTAGGAGATCACTAGTCCAGACGGAGGGAGTCTGCATGCTCTTTCTCCTCTAAGGGTTATCATTATATTTCCTCTTTCCCTGTGTGGTCAGGTCCAAAATGTCATCATGTTCCCAAGTGATTAACGCACCTGGACAGGAGGTGTTTTCGCAGTAGGAAAAGGCGTAGACACACCTCAGAGACTTTGGTTCCAGGCAGTGGTGTACGATTCCTTGGAAAATCTGTTGAGACAAAATAAACCACGACAATGAAGCCTTTCAAATTCCTGGGTCCTCCTGCGACCAGACTTGGACGGATGCTGAAGCCAGACAGTGTGCCAACCTTTTTTGCGTCTTCCTCTTTAGAGAACGTCAGAGAGAACTGAAACACTCGCAGGTCTTTGCAGTGGACGATGATTTTGGATGGGTACTTGTTCCGCGGTAGCCCTCCCGTTATCAGTTTCTTCTTGTCTTCATAACCTGCGGACACGTGAATGACTGAGTCACTGGTGATATTCTTCCAAAGGTTCAACTCAACACATCAGAAGTGGAACAGAGGCAGAGTTAGATTATGAACGAGAAAGGCATGAAACCTTGCAATTAAACTTAAAAAAAACAATTGAGTCAAATGAATACCTCCATAGATGTTATCCACGCACGCAAGTGGGATGTCATTTTCACCATAGAGTTTATTCTTGAAGAGCTTGCACTACGTAAAGGAAAACCATATCACCATACATATAGCCGTTTAGCTGCAGTTAGAATGATGATAAACAGCAAGGTCTCCCTGAACTGAAATATAACCAGAGATACTGTCTATAAGTCAGTTCCTCAAATTGCTTTGGTAATGACTGTGTGCGTGTGTGTGGTGTGTGTGCGTGTGCCTCAGTAAACTTTCTTTCAGAGAGGGTACTTCCCCCTCAAAAGGCCCAGAGTGGAGAGAGCCCTTTACGAACTGCCTACAGCAGAGTGGTAATGTAATGCCCACAGAACGAAGCAGTCTCTTAAACTAACACCAAATGTGTTGGACAGGAGCAGACAGAGTCCGAGGAGATACTTATGACTGCCCCTTGATATTAGCTGGTGGAGGCTGGGGTGGTGGCATGTTCAAAGCATATCAAACCACCATGACTTGCAACGTCCGTCAGGAAAGCAGTGTTTCAGTAGGGAAAACCAGCCCATAGTTTTATTACTAATCCCAACCCCACAGCTTGCACATCCCGAGCTCTCTGAGGACCATCTCTGAGGACCATCTCTGAGGACCATCAAGGCAGTGATGCACTGAGCTAGGCCTTCAGCCAGCTAAACTGGCTTCTTTATTCTCATCCAAAGCAGAATTTATGAGCCTTGTGTTTGAAGCTGTGTCATCCTGTATATTTGTGTTGGGTTTTGATTTCCACCAAGTCCACTAACACGGGATAAACAGCTACAGTGATTTTATATCCAACCAATGGCACAGACAGTGAGACCCAGTGGCATGGACTTTGTTTAACTGACAACAAGTCACAATATATTGTTTAGTTGACAACAGGTCACAGTATATTGTTTAGCTGACAACAAGTCACAGTATATTGTTCAGCTGAGAAAGACCACACCTTAGATGTAATATATTGCAATTAAACACTCCTCTGCAAAAATGTCAACATTGATTGCAGATATCCCATGATTATTTTAGGTCTGCATTGAAGACACACTGCTTTCCTTTGTATATGGGAGCCTGTTAGGTGTCTAAGATCAGTAACGGCCACTTTAAACCTCCAAGAGGTCAATCTTGTATTTCTTAACTAGCAGCAGCAAAACCCAAAACTCAGACCCGCTGTGTTTGGACTGGGACCAGGTGACCTATGAACCCGACGGCGTTCGCAGCGTTGCTCGGCACTCACCGTCTCCTCCGGCTGCACCTCGTCGCTGACAAAAGACACTCGGAAGTTCGTGCAGAGCAGCGTTCCAAAGACGCCTCGCTGTGACAGGTCATCCTGGGTGTATTTCAGCACTGGGCAGGCGCTACAGAACACCACCTCTCCTGGACAGGAGAGACTGGGTCAGTCTGACTCACACAGTTTGTCAAATCATTCAGGCGAAAACAAATCCGAATGGCACATGTACCTGGTAACAAGTCTGGTTGGTTCTCCTTTTTGTAGGGTTCCTTCTCCGACTTGATTTCCTGTGTGAAGGGCAGGGAGGTCAGTAAAGAACAGATCTTAATTCACAAAGACGGCCTTCTGTTGGGCTCGCTCATTTGGTTCTGAGGGGCCGGGATTAAAATCGGTTTATTTTTCTGGGGCAGTATTAGTTTGATTCCACTGGGGCGCAGATTAATATTAGAGAAGCTTCTCTCTATGAGCTGGGGTTTTAAATAATTGTATTTGCACATTTTAACCCTATGATAGCCACAAAACAAACCTAGAATCCACATCATAAATCAGTTCCAACACAGTTTTTCCATTCCAGTCAATGAAAGCCAACTAATTCCAAATCAAATTCAAAATGTTCTTAACTGAAAGTAAATGTGTGAACTTCCTAAAGAGACTAGAATTTAAAATGAACCCCAATTAGGCTCAGCTCATGTAATGTAAAACATTGACAAGGAGAAAAATACATGAAAGGTGTTTATGCAGCAGGATTTTTTTTATCTGATCTGGTTAATTTATACTCTAACCTGATTATGATCTGATCTGGTTAATATATACTCTAACCTGATTCTAACCTGTTTATAACCTTTTATCATCTTAGTTTGGTTCTTGTCTGCTGTTACATTCTTAAGCTTGTTAACGGTACTAGTGTACACATTTCAAGGCTGCTGGTCAAAGACTATGACCCTTTTAAATCAGTGCAGGAATACTCCCTTTCTGTTAGGAAATAATGTCTGTCAAGGCAGTATAAGACCCACGCAAGAAGAATGTCTGAATTAAGATAAGATTTGCTTTAATAATCTGTTTGTAATTTGCTACATAAGAGAATGACTCTTCCTTGGCATCAGAGTTCCTCCCATGCTTGTAATCAATAAAGAACTTGGCTACATAATGTCCATCCTGGTGTCTGGTCAGTATCTTACAAGCTGGTCAGACAGTGAAGTCTTCCACATTGAGACTGGGACCTTGCAGAAAAGGCTAATCTACTACAGACTACTGTTTCCTTGACAGTTCTGCTCTTACAGAGGAAGTCCACTATTTCAGCATCAGTGTTCACCACACTGCAACCCTTCTATTTATACCCAAAGCTACGGCTTGAACAGCTGCGAGCGATAGTGAAATGTTTCCAGATACGCCATTATTTAAATTTCAGTCATTTCACACTTCTACCCAGAGTGACTTGTTATAACTGTGTGGTGTGGAGTGTGATTATGTTTAAACTCAACGATGATGATGATGATTCTCTGCACACTTGAGAACAGTCATCTTCCTCATTGTGATTATCATTGTCGACTTCTTGAGTCTCAGAAGCTGTCCATAAATCCGACCTGACCTTATGGTGTAGCAACTCGGCTCTAGTTGTAAAATATATTGACGCTGACGGGGGAAGTTGGGCCACTTCCAGGAAGCTAGAATGCCATGGACAAAGAACACACAAGGCGTCAAAAGACCCAGTGCCCAGCTGCTCTCCTTGTCACACACTCCGACAGAATGGTTCTATATTATTGAACATTGTCAGTAAGTGATAGTGTGGGCCAAGCTAACATCAGGTCGTTGCCTGACGCCTGATCTGTTTGTACTGTTTTGCCAAATGTCTGGCAGGACACTGATCATAGGAGTTGACAAGGCCAACTGAAGAATACAATTTGTACTTGAAGATTCATGCTCAATAGTGCTAGAAAGAAATACAAAACAGTACAACAACACATTGTTTTTCACAGTGCTGATACTGTCTGATATGTTCTTGTTGTTAATGCAGACAATCAAAGTCCCTACGAGTGCAGTCATGTTGTTAATAAACAACATGTGACTGCAACCGTCGTGTCTGGAAAAAAAACAATTTTGGATCAAGGCTAGAAATGCAATCCTCCAGAAACAACCGCTCTTCTGTATATAAAGGCATCAGATGGCTAATTAGAAACCTAAGTTCCTTGCTCTTCCTGTGAAAACGACCCTGCTGAACAAACTCAACAGTCATCGCTGTTCCTGCCCATTTCAAATCCTCAGTCATTGTTCCAGTTCCACAAAAACAGGAGTCCTGTCTGATCAGCTAGAGAATTTAATCCAACTGAACATGTTTGAAAACGTTTTTTGCCTGGTGCAGTGAAAATAACCTGTTAATATCCTGTTGATAACCTGGTAAAATCCTGATGCAGTACACAAATAACCTGGTAACATCTATCCTGACCCTGGTCTAAACATCAATCCCAGAGTCTATCCTGACACTGGTCTACACATCAATCTTCCAGTCTATCCTGACACTGGTCTACACATCAATCTTCCAGTCTATCCTGACACTGGTCTACACATCAATCTTCCAGTCTATCCTGACACTGGTCTACTCATCAATCTTCCAGTCTATCCTGACACTGGTCTACTCATCAATCTTCCAGTCTATCCTGACACTGGTCTACTCATCAATCTTCCAGTCTATCCTG